>CM055265.1:212842505-213005667 GCA_029237695.1 Conchocele bisecta
TAAGAATTATTTTAACTGCGCCTCACGGTTACGGAAAGTAGTTCGACGTGGGAGTTTACTGGGATATAAATTTTGGAGAGAGAATGTTAGGGAATTGTGTAAATATTTTTGTGCTGAAATTATTGGCCTATCAACAGCTAAGATCATTTAAGGCCGGGCCAACGGATTCGATGCCGCATTTAACCTGCTGCATTGGGAGGAAAATCAGAACAGAATATTTACATCAAACAAGAATTCCGCCACGAAAGCGGTATCGCGCCTGCCGAGGCATTTGAGCGTGAACATTACAAGTAAATAAATGCCCTTGATCTTGAGAATTTGAATGTGGGGGTGTGCGTAATGAAGCATCATCCCTAGACAAACATTGATGCGAAATATTATCAAAGTCTGGCAAGGGGTTAAAGAGATATTGTGAAAAAAACAATAACTTTAACGCATTTCTGTTACAAAACCGGTGAACATTACAAGTAAATAAATGACCTTGACCTTGAGAATTTGGATGTGGGGGTGTGCATAATGAAGCATCATCCCTAGACAAACATTGATGTGAACTATTATCAAAGTCTGGCAAGGGTTTAAAGAGATATTGTGAAAAAACAATAACTTTTAACGCATTTCTGTTACAAAACCGGTGAACATTACAAGTAAAGAAATGACCTTGACCTTGAGAATTTTGATGTGGGTGTGTGTGTAATGAAGCATCATCCCGAGACAAACATTGATGTGAAATATTATCAAAGTCTGGCAAGGGGTTAAAGAGATATTGTGAAAAAACAATAACTTGAACGCATTTGCCTTACAAAAAACCGGACAACGCGGACGACGACGGAAAAAGCGCCGACTAGTCGCGACAAAATATATATATTCAGCCCTGAAATTATAACAACCTTAACTGGATACCAGGTCCAAACCACGCCAAAGTCACTTGGCCCATTCCCCTAAAAGTAATAGGACTAGGAATAATCGTATTACTCATATAAGGGGTATAACCAGATTCAACCCTCACATACAAGAATGCCAAAGACATACCTGAGGGCCAAACCAGGTCTCCGGTCGGGATTCCGGTAAGGATGAATCCCGATCGGAGATTTAGCCGTTTAGGAGTTATTGAGAAAAATACATTTTGCTGCAAACAAGGAAAGATGGGGTGCACTCAAATCCAAAATATGCTCCGAAATTGGTAGAAAATGCAGTTTATTGCCACCAAAAGAGATACACGAACATTCACAGGCCCTGATAGAGTTGCATTGACATGCAATAATACGGCACATTCCTCAATCCGTCAGGAATTTTAAAACCTAGTACACCCCATTTTTCCTTATTTCCAGCAAAACTTATTGCAGCAAACCGGTAGTCAGTGGTAACTGCATTGGTGAAAGGAATTACGTCACTACTAGCAGGTTTTTCCCAGATAGATTGCAATATAGCCAAGTTCAATTTAGCATAGAATTTCCTCAATTGGCTGTTCAGGACATCAAAATCGGACACGCTAATGCGATAATTAGCCGACAAACATGTTTATAACCAAAGACAAGTTGGGACTGTATTCATATAATACCAGAGCTCCAGATAAGATGCGTATTTGCGTAAATACCCAATTAAAATTGCCAAAAACCCAATTGAAATCAGAAGTAGTGAGTATCAAAAACCAATACAAATGTTGTGGTACCTTTATCATGCTTTAGAAAAAATAAACAGACCACAATTATAGCATTTTTTTTTTATTATCCATGAAAATACATCTTGGTATTTCATTAGAATTGTCTCCAAGGAGACAATTCTAATGAAATGCCAAGACATGTTTTTATTTCGAAGCAAACTATTCAATTATTGCTGTCTGTTGATGTGTAAACAGTAGTGTGATTTTATTTTACCCAATTACAATTTTGAAATACCCAATTCCTTCAGAAATGATGGACAATCATTCAATTACTCAATTATTAATTTCTTATCTGGAGCGTGAATATCCATCGATATATCTCAACTGTTTCTGTGAAATGTGTATTCAGGGGTACCATTTGAGACACAGCCACTTGAAAGCTGCACAGATCAATTGCATATTTATTACCATAGTGTATTATGATTTTAACCCTTACGATGCGGATTTAAAGATTGTCGTCTGCCGGAAATGTTTTTTCAATATTTCTTGACAAAAACCTGTTCTGACAGCATATGAGAATCGTCTCCATTGGATTTTCATGTGCTGTTAAAAGCGTTTTCTGTTGAATTAAGGCAAAAATTAACAAGAGTTGTCAGAAGACAACGAAGCTCGTCTGTTGGCAGCCTTCACTCAAACTTGGCACAGTTGCATAAAAAACATGAATATTATATATAATTGACCTTGGATTAAGGGGCATGCAGTGGACCTTGACATTGGGGTCAGAGGTGCAAGGTGGGTTGTGGGTTTGCTATAGCATAATATAGCATATTAAGATGAATGCATGTATGAAATATCAATGCGCTCCCTGAAAACAGAAGTAAAACAAAATTTCATAAGTTTATGAATGCACTAAGTTGGTGATTTTCGACAGAATGATAGCTATTCACATGAGGAATGCATGTATGAATGTGCTAAGTTTGTGACCTTGGGGAAAGGGGTGTGGGGGTCATGGATTTGCTGTAACACAATAGAGGATCATCAGATGAATGCATGTATGAAATATCAAAGCGTTCCCTGTAAAGAAACAGAAGTTACACAACATTTACCACAAGTTTATGAACATGCTAAGTTTGTGACCTTGACCTTGGAGCAAGGGTTGGGTGGTGGGTTGTGGATTTGCTACAGCATGATAGAGGGTCATCTGAGGAATGCATGTATGAAATATCAAGGCGTTCCATGAAAGGAAACAGATGTTATAATACATTTACCCCAACGTTAAGTTTATGAATGTGCTAAGTTTGTGACCTTGACCTTGGGGTAAGGGGTGGGTCATGGATTTGCTACAGCAAAATAGAGTATCATCAGATGAATGCATATATGAAATATCAAGGCGTTCCATGAAAGGAAACAGATGTTATAAGACATTTACCCCAACGTTATTTTTAAGTTTATGAATGTGCTAAGTTTGTGACCTTGACCTTGGGGAAAGGGGTGGGTCATGGATTTGCTATAGTACGATAGAGTTTCATCAGATGAATGCATGTATGAAATATGAAGGTATTCCCTGTAAATAAACAGAAGTTACACAACATTTACCCCAACGTTAAGTTTATGAGTGAGTGAGTGAGTGAGTGAGTGACCTTGGGGTAAGGGTTGGGTGGTCAGTCGTGGATTTGCTACAGCTTGATAGAGGGTCATCTGAGGAATGCATGTATGAAATATCAAGGCGTTCCATTACAGAAAACAGATGTTATAAGACATTTAAGTTTATGAATGTGCTAAGTTTGTGACCTTGACCTTGGGGAAAGGGGTGGGAGGTGGGTCATGGATTTGCTATAGTACGATAGAGTTTCATCAGATGAATGCATGTATGAAATCTGAAGGTATTCCCTGTAAATAAACAGAAGTTACACAACATTTACACCAACGTTAAGTTTATGAATGTGCTAAGTTTGTGACCTTCACCTTGGGGTAAGGGATAGGCAGTGGGTCATGGATTTGCAACAGCACGATAGAGTATCATCAGATGAATCCATGTATGAAATATGAAGGCGTTCCCTGTAAATAAACAGAAGTCACACAACATTTACCCCAACATTAAGTTTATGAACATGCTAAGTTTGTGACCTTGACCTTGGGGTAAGGGTTGGGTGGTGGATCGTGGATTTGCTACAGCATGATAGAGGGTCAGCAGATGAATGCATGTATAAACTAGAAATGTGGCCTGTCGGCACACGAATGCCCCCGCTGGCAGCCAAAGAAAACGAGGCATAAGCCATTTACCCGAGCGTTAAGGTTGCGAACGCACCAAGTCTGTGACCTTGACCCTGGGCTTAGCGGGGGCGGGACGAATGTGGGTTTGTCACAGGGCGGTAGAGGACCATTGGAGCAATGCGTGTGTGAAATGTGAAGCAGATCCGAGCAAGGAAAACAGAAATTATAAGCCATTTACCCAGCGTTAAGGTTTTTCGAACACACCAAGTCTGTGACCTTGACCCTGGGCTTAGCGGGGGCGGGACAAATGTGGATTTGTCACAGGGCGGTAGAGGACCATTGGAGCAATGCGTGTGTGAAATGTGAAGCAGATCCGAGCAAGGAAACAGAAATTATAAGCCATTTACCCAGCGTTAAGGTTTTGAAAGCACCAAGTCTGTGACCTTGACCCTGGGCTTAGCGGGGGCGGGACGAATGTGGATTTGTCACAGGGCGGTAGAGGACCATTGGAGCAATGCGTGTGTGAAATGTGAAGCAGATCCGAGCAAGGAAACAGAAATTATAAGCCATTTACCCAGCGTTAAGGTTTCGGGACGTACGTACGTACGTACGGACGCCGGTAACACTATATGCCCCCCTCACCATTCGGTGGCGGGGGCATAAATATGAAGGCATTTCCTGTAAATAAACAGAAGTTACACAACATTTACACCAACGTTAAGTTTATGAACATGCCGCTAAGTTTGTGACCTTGACCTTGGGGTAAGGGTTGGGTGGTGGGTCGTGGATGTGCTACAGCATGATAGAGGGTCATCTGAGGAATGCATGTATGAAATATCAAGGCGTTGTATGAAAGGAAACGGATGTTATAAGAAATTTACCCCATGTTAAGTTTATGAATGTCCTAAGTTTGTGACCTTGACCTTGGGGTAAGGGTTGGGTGGTGGGTCATGGATTTTATTTTACCCAATTACAATTTTGAAATACCCAATTCCTTCAGAAATGATGGACAATCATTCAATTACTCAATTATTAATTTCTTATCTGGAGCGTGAATATCCATCGATATATCTCAACTGTTTCTGTGAAATGTGTATTCAGGGGTACCATTTGAGACACAGCCACTTGAAAGCTGCACAGATCAATTGCATATTTATTACCATAGTGTATTATGATTTTAACCCTTACGATGCGGATTTAAAGATTGTCGTCTGCCGGAAATGTTTTTTCAATAATTCTTGACAAAAACCTGTTCCGACAGCACATGAGAATCGTCTCCATTGGATTTTCATGTGCTGTTAAAAGCGTTTTCTGTTGAATTAAGGCAAAACTTAACAAGAGTTGTCAGAAGACAACGAAGCTCGCCTGTTGGCAGCCTTCACTCAAACTTGGCACAGTTGCATAAAAAACATGAATATTATATATAATTGACCTTGGGTTAAGGGGCATGCGGTGGACCTTGACATTGGGGTCAGAGGTGCAAGGTGGGTTGTGGGTTTGCTATAGCATAATATAGCATATTAAGATGAATGCATGTATGAAATATCAATGCGCTCCCTGAAAACAGAAGTAAAACAAAATTTAACCCAACGTTAAGTTTATGAATGCACTAAGTTGGTGATTTTCGACAGAATGATAGCTATTCACATGAGGAATGCATGTATGAATGTGCTAAGTTTGTGACCTTGGGGAAAGGGGTGTGGGGGTCATGGATTTGCTGTAACACAATAGAGGATCATCAGATGAATGCATGTATGAAATATCAAAGCGTTCCCTGTAAAGAAACAGAAGTTACACAACATTTACCACAACGTTAAGTTTATGAACATGCTAAGTTTGTGACCTTGACTTTGGAGCAAGGGTTGGGTGGTGGGTTGTGGATTTGCTACAGCATGATAGAGGGTCATCTGAGGAATGCATGTATGAAATATCAAGGAGTTCCATGAAAGGAAAACAGATGTTATAATACATCTACCCAACGTTAAGTTTTATGAATGTGCTAAGTTTTGTGACCTTGACCTTGGGGTAAGGGGTGGAGGGTCATGGATTTGCTACAGCAAAATAGAGTTTCATCAGATGAATGCATATATGAAATATCAAGGCGTTCCATGAAAGGAAACAGATGTTATAAGACATTTACCCCAACGTTATTTTTAAGTTTATGAATGTGCTAAGTTTGTGACCTTGACCTTGGGGAAAGGGGTGGGTCATGGATTTGCTATAATACGATAGAGTTTCATCAGATGAATGCATGTATGAAATATGAAGGTATTCCCTGTAAATAAACAGAAGTTACACAACATTTACACCAACGTTAAGTTTATGAATGTGCTAAGTTTGTGACCTTCACCTTGGGGTAAGGGATAGGCGGTGGGTCATGGATTTGCAACAGCACGATAGAGTATCATCAGATGAATCCATGTATGAAATATGAAGGCGTTCCCTGTAAATAAACAGAAGTCACACAACATTTACCCCAACATTAAGTTTATGAACATGCTAAGTTTGTGACCTTGACCTTGGGGTAAGGGTTGGGTGGTGGATCGTGGATTTGCTACAGCATGATAGAGGGTCAGCAGATGAATGCATGTATAAACTAGAAATGTGGCCTGTCGGCACACGAATGCCTCCGCTGGCAGCCAAAGAAAACGAGGCATATTTGATTATAAGCCATTTACCCGAGCGTTAAGGTTTCGAACGCACCAAGTCTGTGACCTTGACCCTGGGCTTAGCAGGGGTGGGACGAATGTAGATTTGTCACAGGGTGGTAGAGGACCATTGGAGCAATGCGTGTGTGAAATGTGAAGCAGATCCGAGCAAGGAAACAGAAATTATAAGCCATTTACCCAGCGTTAAGGTTTCGAAAGCACCAAGTCTGTGACCTTGACCCTGGGCTTAGCGGGGGCGGGACGAATGTTGATTTGTCACAGGGCGGTAGAGGACCATTGGAGCAATGCGTGTGTGAAATGTGAAGCAGATCCGAGCAAGGAAACAGAAATTATAAGCCATTTACCCGAGCGTTAAGGTTTCGAAAGCACCAAGTCTGTGACCTTGACCCTGGGCTTAGCGGGGGCGGGACGAATGTGGATTTGTCACAGGGCGGTAGAGGACCATTGGAGCAATGCGTGTGTGAAATGTGAAGCAGATCCGAGCAAGGAAACAGAAATTATAAGCCATTTACCCAGCGTTAAGGTTTCGAAAGCACCAAGTCTGTGACCTTGACCCTGGGCTTAGCGGGGGCGGGACGAATGTGGATTTGTCACAGGGCGGTAGAGGACCATTGGAGCAATGCGTGTGTGAAATGTGAAGCAGATCCGAGCAAGGAAACAGAAATTATAAGCCATTTACCCAGCGTTAAGGTTTTGGGACGTACGTACGTACGTACGGACGCCGGTAACACTATATGCCCCCCTCACCATTCGGTGGCGGGGGCATAAATATGAAGGCATTTCCTGTAAATAAACAGAAGTTACACAACATTTACACCAACGTTAAGTTTATGAACATGCCGCTAAGTTTGTGACCTTGACCTTGGGGTAAGGGTTGGGTGGTGGGTCGTGGATGTGCTACAGCATGATAGAGGGTCATCTGAGGAATGCATGTATGAAATATCAAGGCGTTGTATGAAAGGAAACAGATGTTGTAAGAAATTTACCCCATGTTAAGTTTATGAATGTCCTAAGTTTGTGACCTTGACCTTGGGGTAAGGGTTGGGTGGTGGGTCATGGATTTGCTACAGCATGATAGAGGGTCATCTGAGGATGCATGTATGAAATAACAAAGTGTTCCATGAAAGGAAACAGGAGTTATAAGACATTTACCCAACGTTAAGTTTGTGGACGACGCTGACGGGGGTATGCCATAAGCTCTTAGGTGAGCTAAAAACAGCAGACGACAATTTTCGTCTCCAGCGTAGTGAGGGTTAATACACGTAGTGAGGGTTAATACACCGTGTTAATACACTACGAAAGATCAGTTTATGCAGTTCTCCAATTACCATGTCGGTCAGTAAACAAAGGCTAACTAGAAATGTGGCCTGTCGGCACACGAATACCCCCACTGGCAGCCAAAGAAAACGAGGCATTTTTTATTATAAACCATTTAGCCGAGCGTTAAGGTTTCAAACGCATCAAGTCTGTGACCTTGACCCTGGGCATAGTGTGATAATCCATGCATTGGTGTAGAAGATATAGAGCGGAAGGGAATTTCAATAGGTTTGACCTTTGACCTTCAACTGTGACCTTGACCTTGGACGTAGGTGCGTGGTTATTGATCACGACACACCTTCTCATCCTGAGAAACATTTGTGCCAAGGCATTTGATAATCCATGCATCGGTGTAGAAGATATAGTGTGGAAGGGAATTTCGATAGGTTTGACCTTTGACCTTCAACTGTGACCTTGACCTTGGACGTAGGTGCGTGGTTATTGATCGCGACGCACCTTCTCATCATGAGAAACATTTGTGCCAAGCCATTTGATAATCCATGCATCGGTGTAGAAGATATAGAGCGGAAGGGAATTTCAATAGGTTTGACCTTTGACCTTCAACTGTGACCTTGACCTTGGACGTAGGTGCGTGGTTATTGATCGCGACACACCTTCTCATCATGAGAAACATTTGTGCCAAGCCATTTGATAATTCATGCATCGGTGTAGAAGATATAGAGCGGAAGGTAATTTCGATAGGTTTGACCTTTGACCTTCAACTGTGACCTTGGACGTAGGTGCGTGGTTATTGATCGCGACACACCTTCTCATCATGAGAAACATTTGTGCCAAGCCATTTGATAATCCATGCATCGGTGTAGAAGATATAGAGCGGAAGGTAATTTCCAACAGGCCGACCGACAGACAGACAGACAGACCGACCGACCACCGACCGACCGACCGACCGACCGACAAGCTGACTCCTATATACCCCCAACAAACTTTGTTTGTGGGGGTATAATAAATGAATAAATACAACTTACAATAACACATTTTATCTTAAGTTTTATTGAGTCATCTGTATAGCAATCAGTACATCCTTATTTTACAAATTTGTAACAAATTTGTGGCTGTGACTGGAGAAATGGAGCTTATAGGTTTTACAACCAATGTAGATCCAGATCAGCCTGTGCATCCATACAGTCTCTTATTTATTTATTGTTGTGACGGGGGAAAATCCCAAAATCAGAACCGAATATTTACAGAAAAACTTCAGCCCTGGAATTACAATAACCTGACCTTGTGACCAGTTCCTCATCACACCAGTCACTTAGCCCCACTCCGTAAACATAATGAGATTAGTACTAATCTTGCAACTTTTATAATTGGTATAACCAAATTCAACTCTCAAGTAACAAGGAAGCCAAAAATGTACATGAGGGTCAAACCAGGCATATCGGGATTGCGTTAAGGATGAAACCCATCGTTAAATTTATCCTTTGCATGCTCCCAACCAGCTGCCCACTTGTCGTGCCTGTAACAAGTATATAGATCACCGTCAGGTTACCGAAGTGTGCTTTTTTATCAGGAATTACCCTGGTCACACATTCCATAAGCCCCAATTATCCAGTCACAGCCCCAGGGGGCATTTGACTAAACTTCCTAAAATGTTTGTAAGTGCAAAATTATGATAGTCTGTAAATTTCACATTGTTCTTGTAAACAATTATTGGATTTACATTTATTGAGCATAGGCTGCATATGCAGCCTATGCTCAATAAATGTAAATCCATCAATTGAAATTTACAGACTATACTAAATCTGCACATACGAACATTTTAGTCGTACAAAGTTTAGTGAAACAGCAGTTTTGTTGGCAACATGTCACCTGATGTCATTCTTCGAAGAGCAACTCAAGGGAAACAACTGGGTATCGCTGGATTGAAGGGGGCACCACATGGGATATTCTGTCAAAACATCATGATCGGGTGTATCACACTGCAGACAATGTCTTGGAACTGTATATACCAACGGGGCTCCAGATAAGGAATTAGTAATTGAGTATTGTCACTCCATCATTTCTGAAGCAATTGGGTATTTCAAAAGTTTAATTGTGTAAAATAGAATCACACTACTGTTTACACATCAGCAGACGGCACTTATTGAATAGTTTGCTTCTAAATGAAAAGACATCTTGGTATTTCATTAGAATTGTCTCCTTGGAGACAATTCTAATGAAATACCATGATGTGTTTTCATGGAAAAATAAGAAAATATGCTATATTTGTGGTCTGTTTATTGTTTTCTGTAGCATGATAAAGATACCACATATTTTTCATTGATTTTTGATACTCACTACAGGCCCGAATCCAGACCTGTTTGAAGGGGGGGGTTGTTTCGAAGGACCAAGGTGCCTGAGGTATCTAGGGGGGTCTAAAAAAGTGGACCTCAAGGCTGGGCGGTGGGCGGGGGGGGGGGGGGGGGTCGTCCGACCGCTCCGACCCCCCCTGACTACGGGCCTGCAATACTTCTGATTTAAATTGGGTTTTTGGCAATTTTAATTGGGTATTTACGCAAATACGCACCTTATCTGGAGCTCTGTACCAATATTTAATTTAAGTACCATAATTGAAGGATATACATGTCAGAAAGTAGTCGGAAACAATTTACAGAACAATTAACAGGTTCACGTTCCGGATAGTGTTTGTGTACAGAGTGGAGTGGCTAGAACGGACAGGCGTCAGCCGTCATTGTAGACATTTGCCATTATTAACAATGTCGCACTATACGCCAGTAAACAAGGGATATCTCACAGTAAAAATTTGAAAATCAATGAAGCAATTCGTCTTGGCATGATAAAGTAGAAGTTGAGTCACCGTGAGTACAAGGACACAGAAAGTGGAACAAAAATGGCCACCATAGGGAGATAACTCTTCAGAAAATCAATGGTGTTATTCCACTTGCCAAGATAAACATGTATACCGAATTTGGTTAAAATACGTCCAGTAGAACTGTAGTTATCGCGAAGGCAAGGACACAGGATGTGAAACCTAAAAATGGCCGCTGCAGGAAAATAATTCTTCAGAACGTTTCGAAAATAAATAGGGTTCTTCCACTTCCCCGTATGAATATAAACACAAAATTTGGTTAAGAATTGTCAAGTAGAACTCGAGTTATCGAGAGGACAAGCTGTACCCACCAGCCGCTAGCTCCTACAACATGAATACATAATACGTCCAATTTTTTTTCAAATGGGCACTTTCTGTGCCCATTTGAAAATAAATTGGACATATTTATAACCACGAGAATAAAGATAACCCCATAATCACGTATTGCCCTTGGCCGTGCCCATGAGCCGCTGTAGAGACACGGGGATGAATTGGTTGTTGTCGGCCATCATGAAGATGACGTTGCGGTCGAGGTACATTGTGGCCTGCCCGCACCGGTACACCTGCTTCGCCTCGTGGGTGCGGCCCGCGATTGGCACAAACACGAGGTTGTTCTCCTCCGCCCGCCGCTCCACCAGCTCCCGGAAACTCGCAGGGTACGTGGAGCCTGAGCTGCGCACGCTGGGCGGCTCCTGTGGGGCAGTCTGGGGGATGTTTGTGGCCGGGGAGTTTGAGCGCGAGCCCGCAGACTCCCCGATGCTGCGGCGCTCGGTGAGGGTGAAGTAGGCGATGTTCTCCTTGACACCCGGCTGGAAGTGGCCAGACACGGCCCGGTTCATCATGTCCAGCGCCTGGTTAAACTTCTCTGGAACAAAACAGACAATGAGCAGTGAATATCAGGTAGTGTTTCCCCCAACCGATTTTAGCATGACGCCGCATGATGATTTTGGTGGATGTTGCCGCAAAATTGTAAAAAAAAAGTATATTTTTGGTTACATTACTACAATTTGAACAGACACCACCATTACAGGAATTATCATTATTCAACAAAAATTTGAAACTCAAAATAATTTTTTTCGTTACTGGTATTCACATTTTTTATGTCAGATGTAATTTTCAAGTAATATGAACATTTTGTTTCACGAGCTGAATGTGCCCCTTTTTCAAGTTTTATACGCTGTTTTCTGACCTGATCATGCACCTTTTTAACCCTGGGAGAAACACTGATATCAGTAGCCGATTTCATCAAAATTCCAAAGTATAGTTATCTAGCAAAGTATACTTTGAGGGAGTAATCATTTATTTTTCACGAAATGCATTATGCCATATAGAACTAACGACTGCATATATTTGATGATTAAAAATATGCAGAATTATTATACTGAATTTATTACATTATCACAGCCAAAATGGCTGTGATAATGTAATAAATTCAGTATAATAAAAATTCATAAATTTATCCTTAAATTGAAAATTTCTCCCACAAAGAATACTTTGCTAGATAAGTATACTTTGCAATGTTGGTGAAATAGACTACAGGAAACACTGAAAATCCTATGATGTACGGCACAATTGCCATGGCAATCTGTATAGCTCCATTGAAGTGCGACTTAACAGCATAATTATGGTGCAAGTGGGCCAAAATGAAGTGACAAAACAATAACCGTTATGTAGGCAAAGACTCCATATTAATGTGAGGTGACATATACGACTCATCACAACAAACAGTGGCATATTGACTTACTGACCTGGTTACCACATGATCAGATATAACCTTCATCTTGCAAAATAGGAAAACAATAGGAATCAAATGTTTTTGGTTGGATATTGGAAATATTTCCCCTAGTTAACGCATTACATGAGGGTTACACCTTTACGGGTATGCATTTTTTAAATATTTTATTTTTATTTTTGTTATATATGTTGCGACCACTCATTTGAACCGTCTCGATGAGACGGTTCAAATGGTGGTCGCAACATATAATTCTAAGCACATTTAAAGAAAATATGTATGATTTCCCCCCATCAAAATGGCATATCCTCACCATCAAATGGGTTAATAGTACTTGTATCCGAATTATTTTCATGAAAGACATTTAATATGTCTCAATAAATGCCTACATTGAATTGTGAATTTTTTTTCCGGAAAATTGAAATTATGGGCGCCATCCACCTATCATTCCAAAATACAAGTTTATTTTCAAAAAACATGGCAAACAATTATGTCTTCCATCCAAGGAAGTCACCATGTATAGATAGGACACTAGCCTGGTGTTCTATTTATCGGGTAACGTTGTATGCTCGAAAATTACCACAGATGACGTTGTTATCTATGGACAGAACGCGGACTTGTTTACATTGCGTCATTACACTAACATCATTCGGTAACGTCACGTGACATCATCCGACCAATGGAACGTCAGTTTTCACTTCGTTGTAACCCGGATGTTTGTATCAGGTACAATATGTTGTCAGTCAGTACGTATTCTGTCAATTCAGGGCAGGTTACCCGATAAATTTGGGGAATGGGTTTTGCGACCAGTGTAGATCCAGATCAGCCTGTGCACATGCACAGATCACAGGATCTGCACTGATCACCATTATATCACAGAAACACCTGTCATGCTTCAAACAAGCAATATAGATCATTGTCAGGCTGCAGAAGAGTGCTCTTTGATCAGGAGATACACTGGTCACAAATCCTATAAGCCCCATTTTTTCAGTCACAGCCACAATTATCAGCCAGGGGGCTGTTTCACTAAAATGTGTACGACTAAAATGTTCGTAAGTGCAAATTTAGGATCGTCTGGAAATTTGAAGTGATGGATTTACATTTATTGAACATAGGCTGCATATAAATGTAAATCAATAATTGTTTACAAGAAAACTTTGTTAATGTGAAATTTACAGACTATCGTAATTTTGCACTCACAAACATTTTAGTCATACAAAGTTTAGTCAAACGCGCCCCAGGGGCGCGTTTAACTAAAATTTGTATGACTAAGAAGTTCATAAGTACAAACTTGGAATTTCGAATAACAATTGCCCTGGTAGCCGATGTTGGTCATTTTTTAGTGGGTGTGTTCACATGTAATGAAGTGTACATGTTTGTTTGTTTATTGGTGTTTAATGACCTATCAAGTGAACATGTAGGTGGTAAATGACCTATCAAGTGAACATGTAGGTGGTAAATGGTAGCAATAGCTAGCCAGGTTAATGTGAGAAGCAAATTAATAAAAATCTTCGTACAAACTTTTTTATCGTACAAAGTTTAGTGAAACGGGCCCCAGAAGCCTATTTCACCAACATTGCAAAGTATACTTTTCTAGCAAAGTATACTTTGAGGGAGTAATCATTTATTTTTCTCAAAATGCATTATTTCACATAGAACTAACCACTGCATATATTTGATGATTAAAAGTATGCAGAATTATTATACTGAATTTATTACATTATCACAGCCAAAATGGCTGTGATAATGTAATAAATTCAGTATAATAAAAATTAATAAATTTATCCTAAAATTGAAAATTTCTCCCTCAAAGTATACTTTGCTAGAAAAGTATACTTTGCAATTTTGATGAAATCGGCTACAGATGTCGAGATGTCTGAGTCCACTACACACGCAGAGCTACCTTTGATGGCGGGGTGCTGGAGGTACTGTTCGGAGAAGAGCGACTTCCAGCCGAGGTACCACTTGGTTACCTCCTCGTAGTTGGGCATGTTGCCGAGCCACGTACACAGCACCTGGAGCCACCGCGGCAACACCGTCTTCTCAAACAGCGCCGCCATGTGGCGCACTGAGATCAGCTCCGACCACGACATCACCCACAACATCGAGTCTGAAATCCCAGAGTGACACATGAAAACCGTAAATATTTGGACACAATTTATTCTGAGAAACACAGATAGATATATGGTTTCCCAATGTCCAAGTATTTAGTGTTAGTACATACATGTAGTATGTTTTAACAATCTTAGGTTAGGAATCTTGGAAATATTCGCGGATTTATGTTTGCGATTTTCAATACCTCGAGAAGAAAGCGAAGGTATCTCACGAGAATATTAGTTGGTTCAAAGTATATGGAATGGAGACTTCCATGTTAAGACTCCATTATCTAGAAAGGGGGCAACTTTGTCGTCATTTTATAAATGTTTCAACACAAATCTTATGGACACACAGACGAACAAACGGATGCACGAAAATACAAAAACCATATACCCCCGACATACTATATATGCCGGGTGTATAATTATTTATGGGCCAATTTTGGGTTTTATGAGAGGATCTGCTGGTGATCTGTCAGGGACAGGGCTATATCCCCTCTTGCCTATCAACGAGGGGATAACAATTTGCTTAAATACCCAATTAAGATTGCCAAAAACCCAATTGAAATCAGAAGTAGCGAGTATCAAAAAGCAATACAAAAATTGTGGTACCTTTATCATGCTGCAGAAAACAATAAACAGACCACAAATATAGCAGATTTTTCTTATTTTCCATGAAAACACATATTGGTATTTCATTAGAATTGTCTCCAAGGAGACAATTCTAATGATGAAATGCCAAGACATGGACCACCCCCCCCCCACCCCTGTTCCTCAAATGCTAGATCCGCTCCTGATGTGGTGCCCTGTCACAACACTGGCTACTGAAGTGGACTTAAACAATCACCAGCAAAGGGTGGAAAATCACGTCCTTGTACAGCCTATGACCCCAGCCGTTTACCAACATCCATCGCCATATAATTTCCAAAATTCACTGTGAATATACAAAACCATAACTATTACAATCATTAAGTGATCCACTTATAAAACTGTAAAATGTCAAGCTCGACAAGCAAGTATCAGCGATGTCGGCCATTTCTTTTTAACTTTGAATGGGAATTCCCAGCAATGTAGGTCATTGGACAGTTATTCTAATATTCAAGGTAGTGTTGAACCATATATAAAATAATCATTGGTGGATGATAAAGAATATATAGATGAATTAAAAGTTTGTAAATGGTAACACAATTCTTCATTAGTTTACGTATTTGTTTTGCACTATTTGTTTTTGTGTATTATGTTTATGGCAGTTGTCACGGTTGCAGACAATGTGTAAATCGGCCAATAGTGTGAGGGTTGTAATGGGTATGCCCATATGGATTGGTATTTGGTTCAGAAATCTGGAAAACAGGTCAGAAATGATGGCCGTACATTAGAATAGAGATAACCGTATTTAAATTTGTAATTTGGGGAGATACTCGGTGTATTTACGGTTGGAAACTTTGATTTATGTCTCCGCCTGCGGTGTCGCCGTAAATCAAAGTTTCCAACCGTAAATCCACCGAGTTACAAATTTCAATACAGTTATCTCCTAAATTTGAAGGGAACATGGGTGATTAAATTGGGGGATTCCTACGATGGCTCTAGGCACAACACCATGATTGCACCTACCCAGATTTCATTCATTTATTGGTGTTTAACGGCCTATCAACAGCTAAGGTCATTTAACCCTTTCACCCCTAATTAGCTGCAATGGATTTTGATATGTTAATTTTGCAACAAACCAAGTCACAAAATGATTTTCACACTAGTCCATTTATGAAAAGGGGTCGTTTTGTTCTCAAGCATATTAAAATTACTTGCAAAAGTGCAGAGCCTGATCAGACGGCTCGTCACAAGCCATCTCATCTGGATCTACACTGTTTGCCAATGCCACTATACAGGCCTGGGGTGTTGAAAGGGTTAAGGCAGATACATACCCAGGTTCTGTTGGTGCGGGTTGATGGGGAACTCCTCTAGACACATGGACAGTTTGGGCAGGATGTTCTTTCTGAGGAAGACCTCCATGTGGCCCTCCCTCATCACGCCCACCCACGGAGTGAGGATCACCTTCGCCGAGGCGTCCGACGGGTGCCAGTTGGTCAGCGCGTTCGCAAGCTTGTGGCGGATTGGCGCGTATAGGGGCTCCAATTTTTCCGCTGTAATGAGAAATACATGCTAAATACAGTGGCACATCATCGGAAACTGAGCATAACAAATAAGATTCCTCCTCTCGCGAGGATATGGATACAGCATGCAGAAATTAAATATGGCCGCCAAGGGGAAATAACTCATCGTCAAAAACAAGAAAATGTGGCCTGTCGGCACACAAATGCCACCGGTTGGCAGATTGGAGAAACTGTGGCAAAGTCAAAACCCAAAAGTGATAAGTATTCATAAGCACAGTTGTGAAGGTCAAAAGGTCGAGGTCATATTAAGGGCAGCATGGATGTGTGACATTTGTGCACAAGTCTTATGTAAACTCTGGTAAACTTTGTAAAGTGTGAAAATGTTTCAAAGTTTACAAAGTGATAAGTATTCATAAGCACAATTGTGAAGGTGCAAAGGGCAAGGTCATATGAAGGGCAGCATGGATGTGAGGCATTTGTCCACTTGTATGTTGTGTTTAAATATTTATGCAATCCTTCAAGGGATATAGAAGTTATGACAGAAATGAGAAACTTCTTAATGTGTGAAAAAGTTGTCAGAACGTCAGGGTCATAATAAGGATAACATGCATTTGTGACATTTGTACACAAGTATGATGTATTGAAGTATTAAAGTAATCCTTTAACAGATCCTATAGAAGTTATGACAGAATTGAGAAACTCCGGCAAACTTAATGTGTGAAAAAGTCCAAAGTTGTGATGGTCAAAAGGTCAATGTCATATTAAGGGCAGCATGGATGTGTGGCATTTATCCATAAGTATGATTTATTGAAATATTAAAGTAATCCATCAAGAGATATAGAAGTTATGACAGAATTAAGAAACTCCGGCGAATTTCTTAATGTGCCGAACGGACACACGGACTGTCAGACACACGGTCCAAACATTATATGCCTACGGCTCTACCGAGACCGGAGGCATAAAACTACCTTTGACTAAGATCCAACCAGTTATCACGAGGACAAGCCGTGCCCGCCCACCTTTCACTCGATACAATGTGAATATATAATACGGCCCATTTCTTCAAACCGGTGTATAACAGCTACTTTCCATATTTAACTAGTGTGAGTCTGAGTCAGCTAATTCTAACAGCAAGGTTGCTTTGTAAGTTTTTCTAAGGGAAATATTCGTACTTATGATTTTCCATGTTCGGTAATCTATTTATAAAACTGGTATATACAATATGAGTCGCTATATTTGAGCTAGTGAATAGAACACTTACCCATGAGTGGGAGCCAGGGGTGTATCCACGAGTGGATGGGCATCGTGTCTGTGAGTGGGTTCCAGTTCTCCACCTCCTGCAATAACCGTGGCAACACGAGCTGGTCCTGGATGTTCTCCATCACCCAGACAGGCAGCAGCGGCATCCACGTCTCCAGGAGCTCGATCACGGGGTCGCAGTCCCGCACCGTCCACTTCCTGTATAGGACACGTAGACCAGGGGTCAAATATCACACATAGACAGTCGCGCACTGTCCACTTCCTGTATAGGACACGTAGACCAGGGGTCAAATATCACACACAGACAGTCGCGCACCGTCCACTTCCTGTATATGACATAGAGAATACCATGCTAGTGTCTTTTGATATCAAGTTTATCAGGCAAGGCTAGGAAATGGATAGGAATTCCGAGGCTTGCCGAGGAATTCCTACCTTTCTGAGCCGAGCCTGATAAACTTGATGTCAAAATACAGTAACATGGTATTCTATTTATCAGTTAACGTTTTATGATCGAAAAAGACCACAGATGACGTCGTTATCTATGGATAGAACGCGGACTTGTTTACGTTGCGTCATTACACCAACGTCATTCGGTAAGGTCACGTGACGTCATCCGACCAATGGAACATCAGTTTTCATTTTGTTGTAAGCCGGATGTTTGTATCAGGTCAATGCCTGATACAACAATATGTTATCAGTCAGTATGTATTTGGTCAATACAGGGCAGGTGATAAATGTAAATATTGGTCTAATATCACACATAGACAGTCCCACACCGTCCTGTATAGGACAGGTAAACATTGGCCTCATATCACACCAGACAGTCATACGTCCGTATAGACAGGTAATATTGGCCTATCCACATAGACGAGTCAACCGTCTATAGGACAGGTGAACTTGGCCTCATATCACATAGACATTCCCCGCACGTTTAGGAGTAACATTGCCCTATCACTAGCATCCCGCACTCCTGTATAGGACAGGTGAACATTGGCCTCATTATCACACATTTAGGACATTCCCGCACCGTTCCTGTATTTAGGACAGGTAATCAGTTGGTCCTCATATCACACATAGACAGTCCCCCGCACCGTCCTGTATAGGACAGGTGAACAAACATTGGCCTCATATCACACATAGGACAGCTCCCGCCCGACCCCGTCCAGTATAGGACATGGTAAATCATTGGCCACATATCACACATTTAGACCAGTCCCGCAACCGTCCTGTATAGGACAGGTAAACATTGGCCCACATTATCACACAATAGACAGTCCTAGCACCGTCCTGTATATGGGACAGGTAAACAATTGGCCATATCACACCATAGACATTCCCGACGGACCTGTATAGGGAAGGTAAAACATTGGCCTCCATATTCACACCCATAGACAATTCCCGCACCAGTCCTGTATAGGACAGGTAAATCATATTGGCCTCAATATCACCACATCAAAGACAAGTCCCCCGCACCAAGTCCTGTATAGGACAGGTAAAACAATTGGGGCCTCATATAACACCATAGGACCAGTCAGCACCAGTCTGTGTGGACAGGGGTAAAACATTGGCCTATAATCACACCCATAGGGACATTCCCGCACCGTCCTGTAAATAGGACATGGTAAACATTGGCCCTCATATCACAACATTAGACCAGTACCAGCCACCAGTCCTGATATATGGACAGGTAAACATTGGCCTCATCATCACTATCAGTCCTCCAGGACAGGTAAACTTCACATATACATAGACAGTCCTGCACTAAACTGTATAGGGACAGGTAAACATTGGCCACATATCACACATAGACAGTCCAGCACAGGTACTGTATCCCCGGGCAGTACATTGGCCTCATATCACACATAGACAGTCCCGCACCGTCCTGTATAAGACAGGTGAACATTGGCCTCATATCACACATAGACAGTCCAGCACCGTCCTGTATAGGACAGGTGAACATTGGCCTCATATCACATACAGATCCTCCTATTCATTGTAATCTGCAGTATTGGAAGCGGAAATAATTCATGATTAATAGTATACATTTATTGAACTATGAATCAGGCACCTCAATGCTGGCAAAATGGTGCCAATATCTGACTTGCTGTACACTGTGGTTTACTATAGGCAGAGCTCCAGATAAGCTTTGTGTCTAAAGAGTATTTTATCCCCTGATTTCAAATTAAATGCATATTTTATTTTTACAAATATATTATTAATTTTCTTCATTTATATTAAATAGGGAACAATTGATCAAAACAAATTTAAACATTCACTTATTTGAATGTAATATTACTTATTCATACTGTAATACAGAAGAAAATTTACTTAGATGAGCTGTTAGTTTTTTGCAGCTCAACTAAGTACATTTTCAACTTTATTACAGTACATGTATTTCCATTACTCAATTTGAAAATCAATGTGTATTCCACATTGCTATGAGTATTTTTACTCCCACTATTGATAACCAATGCGTGTTCAGCTAAAATAAATGCGTAAAATAAGCCAATACGCCGCTTATCTGGAGCTCTGCTGTAGGTTATAGGATGATGTACTTCACTCATTTCTACATATGAGTTAATTGGTCGTACCTGAGCTGAGTTATAACCACAAGAGGATAACATTGAGCTACAGTATGGCAGTGCAGATATGGTACAATCACAAAATTGTTACAGACATAATGACATGCAGAATGGCTATTCGGACACGGGTATAAAAAACGGGCAAGACAATTGCAGATACAAGGTGTATGATCATGTGGTACTAACAACAACAACAAGTACTGAAAGTTCCAGAATCCATCTGATTCAAAGTACGTATTATTTTATAGTGTCCTTATTACGTAACAGATTTTGAAGAAATATGGCGCATCAAACGCGTCTTGTTAAGCTACATTTGGTGGTCTGTGTATTTTCGCCCAAACTTCTGTCGTTTTTACGAAGTCTCCGACACGGAAATCGATTCTTCGCAAAAACGACATAAGTCTGTGCCAAACTCCCTGGACCACCAAATGCAGCTCATATTTCATCAAATTAAATATTAAATAATACTTACTTTGGAGTGGGCGAATTTGTTGTTGTAACCACATGATCATGCACCTTGAGATACAGAGTGAGAACTTACAGTATGGCGGTGCGGACACTGGGCAGCCAGATGTCCCAGACAAGGCGCTGGTAGACGTCCATGTTGTGCAGCTCCTTGTTGTACCGATGCTGGGGGTCCCCCAGCAGGTACTGCCATTCCTTGACCGCGGCCACACCGTACTGGGGGTCCTTCAGAGGCTCCCAGCTCCCAAAGTACTCACGCATCTGTAGGGGAAATAAGGGTTCACATCTGTCATCTGTGACTGAAGTGGTGGTTGGTTGGGAGATTGCATTGGGTAATTTAACGATCAGGATTCATCCTTACCAGAATCTCGACCGAAGACCTGGTTGGCCCTTATGCATGTCTTTGGCATTCTTGTGTGTGAGAGTTGAATGTGGTTATACACCTTATACGAGTAATACAACTATTCTTAATCCTATTACTTTTAGGGGAAGGGGCCAAGTTACCCTAGTGCGGTGAGGACCTGGCACCATGTCAGGTTATTCTAATGTCAGGGCTGAATATATATTTTTCCTGTAAATATTCAGTTTGTGGTACCCCCGTCCCCCCCCCCCCCCACACCCAACCATATGAGATTGTACCTCATTAACATTAACCCGGCCTAAAATTACCTTACCTGTTGACAGGCCGTTAAACACCATTAAATCAATAAAATAAAATCATCTGTGACTGGCTAGCACGAAGTTGTCTTGCCCAAGGACACGCCGATTCGGCGTATCCTTGGGCAAGACAACTTCGTGCTAGCCTAGTCCTATCGGATGGGGACTTAAATAGTCGGTCTCGACATGCAAGGTCATCGAGCCAGTGCCGTCGTTAAAACAAAACATTTACATTTTCACTGGAGAATGAGGTTTATGCACGTCTCATGGGATTTGTGGCAGACAGTGTACCCTTAAAAACCCAAACCAGACACCCTTAGAAACCTACTGTTTGTTCCACATTTTCTGACTTTTTTGTTCTTGATGAAAAAGTATTTAAATATATTTTAGATTTAATGTCTTTAATAGTTAAAAATAGGTCGGCAGAAAACGGAGGAACAAACAGTATGTGCTTAATCTGCAAGATTTCAGTGCAATTTATCACTGATGACAGCGTCTGTTCATGATTGCAAAGCATAGAAACGTATCCAAATACCAGAATTACAGTAGAACCTATCAGGGTGTCCGGTTGAGAGGTTTCACTGTATCATTGATTTGATTTATTGGTGTTTAACGGCCTATCAACAACTAAGGTCATTTAAAGCCGGGCCAACGGGTTCGATCCCGTATTCAACCTGCTGCATTGGGGGGAAAATCCCAAAATCAGAACGGAATATTTACATGTATATAGTTAGCCCCGAAATCAGAATAACCTGACCTGGTGCCAGGTCCATACCACACCAAAACCACTTGGCTCCTTCCCCTAAAAGTAATAGAATTACGAATAGTCGTAATACTCGAGGGGTATAACCAGATCCAACTGTCACATACAAAATGCCAAAGATGTACGTGAGGGCCAAACCAGGTCTCCAGTCGGGATTCCGGTATGTTTGTTTGTTTATTGGTGTTTAACGGCCTATCAACAGCTAAGGTCATGTAAGGCCGGGCAAACAGGTTCGATCCCGTTTTAACCTGCTGCATTGGGGGGAAAATCCCAAAATCAAAACGGAATATTTACATCAAGATACAACATATTCAGCCCTGAAATTAGAATAACCTGACCTGGTGCCAGGTCCATACCGCACCAAAGTCACTTGGCCCCATCCCCTATTTAAAAGTAATACCGGTAGGATTACTCTTATAAGGGGTATAACCAGATTCAACTGTCACATACAAAATGCCAAAGACGTATGTGAGGGCCAAACCAGGTCTCCAGTCGGGATTCCGGTAAGGATGAACCCCCGATTGTTGAATTACCCATCGCATGCTCCCACCTGCCACCCACCCGGGAAATGGTACTGCGGTTCACATGTAGCACTGATTGATTGGAATGTTATGTCCATTCAACAACAGGGTTTGCAATAGCCAGAATTTAAGGGTCAAAATGGCCAATCAAGACTTATCTAGCTAAGTATACTTCGAAGAAGAAATTTTCAATTTTAGGATAAATTTATTATTTCTTATTATACTGAATTTATTACATTATCACAGCCATTTTGGCTGTGATAATGTAATAAATTCAGTATAATAATTCTGCATACTTTTAATCATCAAATATATGCAGTCGTTAGTTCTATATGACATATGCATTAATTTAAGTGTAAAATACAAATTTAGTATGTTTCATATAGCAAATTTGACCGCAGTACTGCAAATTCCAGGTTCAATACCAAATTTCAAATTATTTGTTTTGTTTGTTTGTTAGGGTTTAACGGCCTATCAACAGCTAAGGTCATTTAAGGCCGGACAATGTCCCACAGGGTTGAAACCCCGGCAATAAGGTCATATATAGAGGTATCCACTGCAGTAACGTACCAGGGGGAAGACGAGAGCAAGCGCGAGAGACTCGAGGTCGTAGAGTTTGTACTCTGTGTAGAAGTCCGACTGGAGCACCTTGAAGATGGCGACTGTCTCGTCAGGGTGACGGGGTTCTCACAGCCCGGGCTCGTGCGCTCATTACACCTGCAACATATACACTCCCGCCTGCGATCATCTTGCCAAACACTGCAATCCAGCGGTCATTTAATTGTAATCCATACTCTGTGAAACTGCAGTCTGTTTGCACTTAAATTTTTCCGCTTCATTGAATGCTGTTCAGTGTTCATTACACTTCATTAAAAGGTCCATGTATTGCGTTATTATAATCGGTCTAGTGTCCAGATATGTCGATATCTATTTCTTCCAATAATGTGTTATGTTAAATAACTGTATTACATTATGGATTGAATTCTCACCTACAGTCACCTTCATTGGCATAACTATATCGCCCAATTAATTCCTTCAATTTTCGATTTGCACATGCAGAGCAAAGGAATCTGTTTGATTGAACGCTGCTGCTTCGAACTTCGTTGTGTTTGGAAATTAAAAGAAAAAGAACTCCAGTAGCTGATTTCACCAACATTGCAAAGTATACTTTTCTAGCAAAGTATACTTTCAGGGAGTAATCATTTATTTTTCCCGAAATGCATATGTCATATAGAACTAACGACTGCATATATTTGATGATTAAAAGTATGCAGAATTATTACACTGAATTTATTACATTATACTTTGCTAGATAAGTATACTTTGCAATGTTGGTGAAATAGGCTACAGAGCAAATCGGAGTGAAGCACTAATTGATTTCAATGTATTGCAATTCAGGAATCATCTAATTGTACCGCAGTCACATAACTCTGTCTAATTGCATTTGGAAAGCGCTTCCCCGGACTGCTAATTGCAATTCTGTGTTGGAGTAATTGTACATTTTGTATTTGGTTTGACAAGATAACCGCAGACAGTGCTGTAGGTGGGGCGTCACTGTCTGGTGGCGAGGGGACCTTTAAAGTTCTGATATGGAGGTTGTAACTTTTGAATATATATATACAACTTTCATATTTCGACTTATACGTATATATTTGATGTTGCATATGTAAATGCTGTAAAAACAGTTCTTACATAATCAGTTATTGAGCTCGTACAGTCACTAGGTGATGCGATTCTGATGTGATGTCTCCAGTCACAGATCTGGGCACAAACTGAGCACATTTCCAAAATTTGTACTTGAAATCATTCAGTTTGTTTGGCAGAGACAATCTTGACCAATCAGACTGACAATCTATATTCAGCCACAATTCCCATAAGGTCCATATCTCCAGTCCAGCCACCAGCACTGTGTGAATTGATTGACAGAATTATACATTGATTGATTGAATTGGGGATTTACGTCCGTTACTGATCTGTTCAACAGCAAGGTCATATACAGAGTATCGTGTAGAGTGATGAGTGATGAACTGACTGATGAATTCGGGTTTTTACATCCATTCAACAGCAAGGTCATATACAGAGTACCGTGTAGAGTAATGAACTGACTGATGACTTGGGGTTTTACATCCATTCAACAGCAAGGTCATATACAGAGTACCATGTGGAGTAATGAACTGACTGATGAATTGGGGTTTTACATCCATTCAACAGCAAGGTCATATACAGAGTACCGTGTAGAGTAATGAACTGACTGATGAATTGGGGTTTTACATCCATTCAACAGCAAGGTCATATACAGAGTACCATGTGGAGTAATGAACTGACTGATGAATTGGGGTTTTACATCCATTCAACAGCAAGGTCATATACAGAGTACCGTGTGGAGTGATGAACTGACTGATGAATTGGGGTTTTACATTCATTCAACAGCAAGGTCATATACAGAGTATCGTGTGGAGTGATGAACTGACTGATGAATTGGGGTTTTACATCCATTCAACAGCATGGTCATATACATTGTATCGTGTGGAGTAATGAACTCAACAGCAAGGTCATATACAGATATACAGAGTATCGTGTGGAGTGATGAACTGACACTGATGAATTGGGGTTTTACATCCATTCAACAGCAAGGTCATATACATTGTATCGTGTGGTGTAATGAACTGACTGATGAATTAGGGTTTTACATCTGTTAAACAGGAAGGTCATATACAAAGTATGGTGTGGAAAAGCGTGACTTACGTGCCGATGATCTGGAGGACCTTTGTGAGTTTCTCGATCTGCTTCGCCTCCTGCTCCATGACAGCGTCAAGGCGCTCCTTCTCATACTGCACGTTTACCACCAAGTCCTTCTCATGCCGCAGTCTGTAACGGCAAAGTCGCATAGATAGGGAACCCAGCTTGGAAAATCACGAGTAACTTCCCTTAGTAATACTTCCGGGGCATTCTTGACATTAGAATTGGCAGAGTTTATGTCAAATCGATAAACTTTGCCATTTCTAATGCCGATGATGACCCCAAATGAGTTCTAATGGGCATTACTCATGATTTTCCAATGTCTGCAATAGGCCAGTCATATAATTTCCCTTAGACCTACTTGTGAGGTACAAATTTCACCAATAGTCAGAAGAAATGGGACCAACTGATTTTGCGACCAGTGTAAATCCAAACCAGCCCGAGCATCCAGTCTGATCAGGATCTGCACCGTTTGGAAATTCCATCAATAAATCACGCTTCTAACAAGCAGTATAGATCATTACCAGGCTACATGAGTGTACTATTTGATCAGGAGCTACATTGGTCATAAATCCCATCAGCCCCTTGCTCCAGTTTCAGTCAAATATGAGACAAGCCAGGTGATTTTGTACCTAAGATGTGCGATATTTCCTGAAAAATATTTACAAAACAGAAATCCTCATTTGCAACGAAAATGTTGTCAACTTTTGACGTCATTTACAGAAAATATCACAGTTTATGTAAAAGAAAAATTAATGAAAAATTGCACATCTTAGGTACAAAATCACATGGCTTGTCTCACATGAAAATGTGTGTGTATCGTACTTGCGGTCATTGACGACGATGTCCTCCTCAGCCATGTCCACAAGGATGTTGAGGTTGTGCATCAGCTCAGGCATACTGAACGCCGTCTTGTCTGCGATGCTGGCGGGCGCGCCGACGTCATCGTCGTCGTCCGGCCGGTCGTGGCGCTGAGATATCGTGTGGTAACCTGAACAAGAATCAATGACACAGTCATATACAGACGGTTAGGTACCTGGGGCCCGTTTCACTAAACTTTGTACGATTAAAATGTTAGTAAGTGCAAATTTAGGATCGTCTGGAAATTTCAATTGATGGATTAACATTTATTGAGCATAGGCTGCATGTGCAGCCTATGCTCAATAAATGTAAATCCAATAATTGTTTACAAGAAAACATTGTTAATGTGAAATTTACAGACTGTCGTAATTTTGCACTTACAAACATTTTAGTTGTACAAAGTTTAGTGACACGGCCCCCAGGAAGCTTGATTGGCTAAGTGGCGGTCAATTTAACTACCTGATTTCAAGAAAGAATTTGGAGAACATATTCAGAAAATTGATCGTCTATAAATTTCAATAGATGCATTTATATTTACTGAGGACTTTATTTAAGGCTGCCAGCAAGGGGATTAGCTTCGTTTAACGATTAACCAGTTCTTGTTTTATCTTATCAAAGTCTCATCATACATCATGTGATGCAGAGCTCCAGATAAGCTGCGTATTTTCTTAAATACCCAATTAAAATTGACAAAAACCCAATTGAAATCAGAAGTAGCGAGTATCAACAAGAGCTGTAGGAGAACAGCATAGGTCGACTACGAGGGTTGTCGATGTACACATAGCTTGACAAACAAGGTGGCCGCGGCCTGCATAAAAACCTTAACCAAGGTCGACTAAAAACCTTAACCAAGGGAAATAAAGTAAGTAATTCAAGGTTAAATGTAGGTCAATGTCAGATATAGGTCAGGGGTTATTGATGTACATCACTAGGAGATGAAGTTTTCCAAGTATGGTTGCTGTAGGCCCAGGAATATTCCATATACAAGCTTGACTAAAAACCTTAACCAAGGGGAAATAAGAAAGTAATCCAAGGATACAAGTAGGTCAAGGTCAAATATAGGTCAGGGATTATTGATGTACACCACTAGGAGATGAAGTTGTCCAAGTATGGTTGGTGTAGGGCCAGGAGTATTGCATCTACAAGCTTGACTAAAAACCTTAACCAAGGAGAATTAAGTAAGTAATTCAAGAAGGAAATGGAAATAGGTCAAGGTCAAATATAGATCAGGGGTTATTGATGTACATCGCTATGAGAAAAGGTTGTCCAAGTATGGTGTTAGTATGCACAATAGTATTCCATGTACAAGCTTGACTAAAAACCTTAACCAAGAGGAATTAACTAAGTAATTCAAAGTTAAGTATTCCAAGTATGGTGGGTGTAGGGCCAGGAATATTCCATATACAAGCTAGACTAAAAACCTTAAACAAGGGGAATTAACTAAGTAATTGAAGAGGAAATGTAGGTCAATGTCAAATATAGATCAGGGGTTATTGATGTACATCCCTATGAGAAAAGGTTGTAAGTATGGTGTCTGTATACACTAGTATTCCATGTACAAACTTGACTAAAAATCTTAACGAAGGTTGACTTAAAACCTTAACCAATGGGAATTAACTATGTAATTCAAGGTTAAATGTAGGTCAAGGTCAAATATAGGTCAGGGGTTGTTGATGTACATCACTAGGAGATGAAGTTGTCCAAGTATGGTGGGTGTAGGGCCAGGAGTATTCCATATACAAGCTTGACTAAAAACCTTAACCAAGGGGAATTAACTAAGTAATTCAAGAGGAAATGTAGGTCAATGTCAAATATAGGTCAGGGGTTGTTGATGTACATCACTAGGAGATGAAGTTGTCCAAGTATGGTTGGTGTAGGGCCAGGAGTATTCCATATACAAGCTTGACTAAAAACCTTACCCAAGGGGAAATAACTAAGTAATTCAAGGTTAAAAGTAGGTCAAGGTCAAATATAGGTCAGGGATTATTGATGTACATCACTAGGAGATGAAGTTGTCCAAGTATGGTTGGTGTAGGGCCATTTGTATTCTATCTACAAGCTTGATTAAAAACCTTAACCAAAGAGAATTAAGTAAGTAATTCAAGAGGAAATGTAGGTCAAGGTGAAATATAGATCAGGGGTTATTGATGTACATCACTATGACAAAAGGTTGTCCAAGTATGGTGTCTGTATGCACAATAGTATTCCATGTACAAGCTTGAGTAAAAAGCTTAACCAAGGTCGAGTAAAAACCTTAACCAAGGGAATTAACTAAGTAATTCAAGGTTAAATGTAGGTCAAGGTCAAATATAGGTCAGGGGTTGTTGATGTACATCACTAGGAGATGAAGTTGTCCAAGTATGGTTGGTGTAGGGCCAGGAGTATTCCATCTACAAGCTTGACTAAAAACGATTAACCAAGGGGAATTAAGTAAGTAATTCAAGAGGAAATGTAGGTCAAGGTCAAATACAGATCAGGGGTGTTGATGTACATCACTAGGAGATGAAGTTGTCCAAGTATGGTTGGTGTAGGGCCAGGAGTATTCCAATCTACATGCTTGACTAAAAACGTTAACCAAGGGGAATTAAGTAAGTAATTCAAGAGGAAATGTAGGTCAAGGTCAAATACAGATCAGGGGTTGTTGATGTACATCACTAGGAGATGAAGTTGTCCAAGTATGGTGGGTGTAGGGCCAGTAGTATTCCATATAGAAGGTTGACTAAAAACATTAACCAAAATGAATTAAGTAAGTAATTGAAGAGGAAATGTAGGTCAAGATCAAATATAGATCAGGGGTTATTGATGTACATACCTATGAGAAAAGGTTGTCGAAGTATGGTGTCTGGATGCACTATAGTATTCAATGTACAAGCTTGAAAAAAAACCTTAACCAAGGTTGACTAAAAACCTTAACCAAGGGGAATTAAGTAAGTAATTCAAGAGGAAATGTAGGTCAAGGTCAAATATAGATGAGGGGTTATTGATGTGCATCACTAGGAGATGAATTTGTCCAAGTATGGTGGGTGTAGGGCCAGTAGTATTGCATATACAAGCTTGACTAAAAACCTTAACCAAGGTTGACTAAAAACCTTAACCAAGGGGAATTAACCAAGTAATTCAAGAAATGTAGGTGAAGGTCAAATATAGATCAGGGGTTATTGATGTACATCACTAGGAGATGAAGTTGTCCAAGTATGGTGGGTGTAGGGCCAGTAGTATTCCATATACAAGCTTGACTAACAACCTTAAACAAGGGGAATTAACTAAGAAATTGAAACGGAAATGTAGGTCAATGTCAAATATAGATCAGGGGTTATTGATGTACATCTATGAGAAAAGGTTGTCCAAGTATGGTGTCTGTATGCACACTAGTATTCCATGTACAAGCTTGACTAAAAACCTTAACCAAGGTTGATTAAAAACCTTAACCAAGGGGAATTAAGTAAGTAATTCAAGAGGAAATGTAGGTCAAGGTCAAATATAGATCAGGGGTTATTGATGTACATCGCTGTAAGAAAAGGTTGTCCAAGTATGTTGTTAGTATCCACAATAGTATTCCATGTACAAGCTTGATACAAGCTTGACTAACAAGAGCTGTAGGAAAACAGCATAGCTCGACTACGAGGGTTGTCGATGTACACATAGCTTGACAAAGAAGGTGGCTGCGGCCTGCATAAAAACCTTAACCAAGGTTGACTAAAAACATTAACCAAGAGATTATTAATGTACGTCACTAGAGATAAAGTTTTCCAATTCCATATACAAGCTTGACTAAAAACCGTAACCAAGGGGAGGTAATTAAGTAATCCAAGGATAAAAGTAGGTCAAGGTCAAATATAGGTCAGGGATTATTGATGTACATCATTAGGAGATGAAGTTGACCAAGTATGGTTGATGTAGGCCCATAAGTATTCCATATACAAGCTTGACTATAAACATTAACCAAGTAATTGAAGGTTAAATGTAGGTGAAGGTAAAATAAAGGTCAGGGGTTATTGATGTACATCCCTATGAGAAAAAGTTATCCAAGTATGGTGTCTGTATGCACAATAGTATTCCATCTACAAGCTTGACTAAAAACCTTAACCAAGGTTGAGTAACTAGATGGCCGCGGCCTGCATGTCACGTCTTGTGGCGAGGCATGGACACTAACAAAAAAGATATAGTATAACAAAAAACTTTAACCAAAAAACTTAAGCAAAAACCTTAACCGGACACACGTACGTAGGTACATACGTACGTACGACAAAGTGCCGACTATATCGCGCTTTCCGCAAGCGGGCGCGAAAAAAACTTTAACCAAAAACTTCAAAGTAATTTGACCTTGACATTGGGCACAGGGGCCGCACGGGAGGGGGGTAGAATGAAAATATAGATGATGATAAACACCCATGTGAAGTTTCAAGGTAATGGGCAAAGCAGTTGCAGAGATATAGTATAACGAACACAAATTTAACCAAAAAACTTAACCAACAAAAACTTTAACCAAAAACTTAACCAAAAACATTTAACCAAAAAACTTAACCAAAAACTTCAAAGTAATTTGACCTTGACATTGGGCACATGGGCCGCACAGGAGGGGGGTAGAATGAAAATATAATGATGATGAAACACCCATGTGAAGTATTTTCAAGGTAATGGGCAAAGCAGTTGCAGAGATATAGTATAACGAAAAACTTTAACCAAAAAACTTAACCAAAAACTTTAACCAAAAAACTTAACCAAAAACTTCAAAGTAATTTGACCTTGACATTGGGCACAGGGGCCGCATGGGAGGGGGGTAGAATGAAAAAATAGACGATGATAAACACCCATGTGAAGTTTTCAAGGTAATGGGCAAAGCAGTTGCAGAGATATAGTATAACGAAAAACTTTAACCAATAAACTTAACCAAAAAACTTAACCAAAAACTTTAACCAAAGAACCAAACAAAAAACTTTAACCGGATACACATACGTACGTACGTACGCCAAAGTGCCGACTATATCGCGCTTTCCGCAAGCGGGCGCGACAAAAACCTTAACCAAGGGGAATTAAGTAAGTAATTTAAGGTTAAATGTAGGTCAAGGTCAAATATAGGTCAGGGGTTGTTGATGTACATCACTAGGAGATGAAGTTGTCCAAGTATGGTTGGTGTAGGGCCATGAGTATTCCATCTACAAGCTTGACTAAAAACCTTAACCAAAGAGAATTAAGTAAGTAATTCAAGAGGTAATGTAGGTCAAGGTCAAATATAGATCAGGGGTTATTGATGTACATCACTATGACAAAAGGTTGTCCAAGTATGGTGTCTGTATGCACAATAGTATTCCATGTACAAGCTTGAGTAAAAAGCTTAACCAAGGTCGAGTAAAAACCTTAACCAAGGGGAATTAACTAAGTAATTCAAGGTTAAATGTAGGTCAAGCTTGACTAAAAACCTTAACCAAGGTTGACTAAAAACCTTAACCAAGGGGAATTAACTAAGTAATTCAAGAGGAAATGTAGGTCAAGGTCAAATATAGATCAGGGGTTATTGATGTACATCACTAGGAGATGAAGTTGTGCAAGTATGGTGGTTGTAGGGCCAGTAGTATTCGATATACAAGGTTGACTAAAAACCTTAACCAAAGCGCGACGGTGACGCCGACACCGACGCCGACGCCGGGGTGACAACATAAGCTCTAATTATTCTTCGAATAGTCGAGCTAAAAACCTTAACCAAGGTTGACTAAAAACCTTAACGAAGGGAAATTAAGTACGTAATTCAAGGTTAAATGTAGGTCAATGTCAGATATAGGTCAGGGGTTATTGATGTACATTACTAGGAGATGAAGTTTTCCAAGTATGGTTGCTGTAGGCCCAGGAATATTCCATATAAAAGCTTGACTAACTAGAAATGTGGCCTGTCGGCACACGAATGCCCCCGCTGGCAACCAAAGAAAACGAGGCATATTTGATTATAAGCCATTTACCCGAGCGTTAAGGTTTTGAATGCACCTTTACCCTGGGCTTAGTGGGGGCGGGACGAATGTGGATTTGTCACAGGGTGGTAGAGGACCATTGTAGCAATGCGTGTGTGAAATGTGAAGTAGATCCGAGCAAGGAAACACAAATTATAAGCCATTTAACTGAATGTTAAGGTTTCAAACGCACCAAGTCTGTGACCTTGACCCTGTGCTTAGCGGGGGCAGGACTAATGTGGATTTGTCACAGGGCGGTAGAGGAGCATTGGAGCAATGCGTGTGTGAAAGTTAGTGTAGGATTGAGAAACGCGCACGTAGATTTGTCCCAAAGTGGCAAGTAAACAATTAAAGTGGAAATGGTGAAGGTCAAAGGTGAAGGTCGAAGTAATGGGTGGTGGAGTGTGTAAGGCATGTTCATATGTATCATGTGTATATTTTAAGCGATTGGCAAAAGTATTGAGAAGTTATTGTAGGATTGAGAAACGTGCATGTAGATTTGTCCCAAAGTGCTAAGTAAACATTTAAAGTAGAAAAGGTGAAGGTCAAAGGTCAAGGTCGAAGTACTGGGTGGCGGAGTGTGTAGGGCATGTTCATATGTATCATGTGTATAAATATTTAAGCGATTGGCAAAAGTATTGAGAAGTTAGTGTAGGATTGAGAAACGTGCACGTAGATTTGTCACAAAGTGCCAAGCAAACATTTAAAGTGGAAAAGGTTAAGGCCAAAGGTCAAGGTCGAAGTACTGGGGGGTGGAGTGTGTAAGGCATGTTCATATGTATCACGTGTATAAATATTGACATAATATGTGAAGCCATGTAGAAGTTACTAAAGAATATGGTAATATCGGGACGTACGGAGGGACGGACGGACTAAAAGTAGGTCAAGGTCAAATATAGGTCAGGGATTATTGATGTACATCACTAGGAGATGAAGTTGTCCAAGTATGGTTGGTGTAGGGCCAGGAGTATTGCATCTACAAGCTTGACTAAAAACCTTAACCAAGGAGAATTAAGTAAGTAATTCAAGAGGAAATGTAGGTAGGTCAAGGTCAAATATAGATCAGGGGTTATTGATGTACATCGCTATGAGAAAAGGTTGTCCAAGTATGGTGTTAGTATGCACAATAGTATTCCATGTACAAGCTTGACTAAAAACCTTAACCAAGGGGAATTAACTAAGTAATTCAAAGTTAAATGAAGGTCAAGGTCAAATATAGGTCAGTGGTTGTTGATGTACATCAGTAGGAGATGAAGTTGTCCAAGTATGGTGGGTGTAGGGCCAGGAATATTCCATATACAAGCTAAACTAATAACCTTAAACAAGGTTAATTAACTAAGTAATTGAAGAGGAAATGTAGGTCAATGTGAAATATAGATCAGGGGTTATTGATGTACATCCCTATGAGAAAAGGTTGTCCAAGTATGGTGTCTGTATGCACACTAGCATTCCATGTACAAGCTTGACTAAAAACCTTAACCAAGGTTGACTAAAAACCTTAACCAAGGGGAATTAACTATGTAATTCAAATTTAAATGTAGGTCAAGGTCAAATATAGGTCAGGGGTTGTTGATGTACATCACTAGGAGATGAAGTTGTCCAAGTATGGTGGGTGTAGGCCAGGAGTATTCCATATACAAGCTTGACTAAAAACCTTAACCAAGGGGAATTAACTAAGTAATTCAAGAAGAAATGTAGGTCAAGGTCAAATATAGATCAGGGGTTATTGATGTACATCCCTATGAGAAAAGGTTGTCCAAGTATGGTGTCTGTATGCACAATAGTATTCCATGTACAAGCTTGACTAAAAACCTTAACCAAGGTTGACTAAAAACCTTAACCAAGGGGAATTAACTAAGTAATTCAAGGTTAAATGTAGGTGACGGTCAAATATAGGTCAGTGGTTGTTGATGTACATCACTAGGAGATGAAGTTGTCCAAGTATGGTGGGTGTAGGGTCAGGAACATTCCATATACAAGCTTGACTGAAAACCTTAACGAAGGGGAATTAACTAAGTAATTCAAGAGGAAATGTAGGTCAAGGTCAAATATAGATCAGGAGTTATTGATGTACATCCCTATGAGAAAAGGTTGTCCAAGTATCGTGTTTGTATGCACATTAGTATTCCATGTACAAGCTCGACTAAAAACCTTAACCAAGGTTGACTAAAAACCTTAACTAAAGGGAATTAACTATGTAATTCAAGGTTAAATGTAGGTCAAGGTCAAATATAGGTCAGGGGTTGTTGATGTATATCACTAGATGAAGTTCTTCGAATAGTCGAGCTAAAAACCTTAACAAAGGTTGACTAAAAACCTTAACCAAGGGTAATTAACTAAGTAATTCAAGAGGAAATGTAGGTCAAGGTCAAATATAGATCAGGGGTTATTGATGTACATCACTATGAGATGAAGTTGTGCAAGTATGGTGGGTGTAGGGCCAGTAGTATTCCATATACAAGGTTGACTAAAAACCTTAACCAAGGCGTGACGGTGACGGTGACGGTGACGCCGACGCCGGGGTGACAACATAAGCTCTACTTATTCTTCGAATAGTCGAGCTAAAAAGCAATACAAATTGTAGGGTACGTTTATCATGCTGCAGAAAATAATAAACAGACCACAAATATAGCATATTTTTATTATTTTCCATGAAAACACATCTTGGTATTTTATTAGAATTGTCTCCAAGGAGACAATTCTAATGAAATGCCAAGATTGTTTTCATTTCAAAGCAAACTATTCAATAATTGCTGTCTGTTAATGTGTATTTAAATTGCTTCAGAAATGATAGAGTGACAATACTCAATTACTAATTCCTTATCTGGAGCCCTGTGATGGAAACTTGAATCACGTAAGTCACCAAGCAAATATTGATCATAAATTTCTATTAATTACAGAAATGTAATGCATACCTGTTAGAACTTTCTTCTCCTTGCCAGTCATATCGATGACCTTGACCTGTGACATCTGACCTTTGATTCCTTTCGTCTTCCTACCGCTGCCAGAGTCAATAGCCTCCTGGGCCGTTTTATACACATACTTCACTTTCTTCCGTTTCCCCTACAACACGAAACAACGCCCAGTCAACACTGCAGGAAATAATGTACTAGTATGCTTTTATATCAACTTATGACTATTCTATTGCTGAAGATCCTGATGATCGGTGACGTAGTCGATGACGTCGTGTCTGGTTAAAGCAAGTCACATGGCTACTAAGTGTGAGTGCATCAGCGGGAAATTTGAATTCTATATAGCAAAACTAGCATAAGCAACGCCGGTTATGTTTTCAATAATAAGTTTTTTACTTTTTTTTTCATAAATGTTCAGAAAACTAATAGAAATCAACTGTTAAATGCTTTTTTACCAACTGTTTTGCTCACATTTTATCCATATCTGAGACATTTTAAGTAACATAAATGCAATGAAATAAATTAGTAACTATCAATTGCAGAAAAACTAGCGTTGACAACGCTAATGTTTTTCAGTAAAAACTTTTTTTGACTACTCCCAAATGATTTTTCAGACGACTCGGATCAGAAGTACGATACAGAACTACAATACGTTTCATCACTTTCTGCGCAAATCTGAATCCCAGTACCTTCAACCCTTTCAACACTACAGCCATCTTAGGCAGTGTTTGCAAACAATGTAAATCAAGATGAGCCGGCTCATCAGGATCTGCACTTTTCGGTGTTTGCAATTAATGTAGATCAAGATGAGCTGGCTCGTGACGCGAGGGATCTAATTGGTGAACATTCACACGAAGAGTGATGAAATATTATACTACAAGTGTCTACTTTGGCCTGAAGGCTTAGAAGCCTGAAGATTGCACTTTTCTGTGTTTGCAAACAGTGGAGATCCAGATGAGCCGGCTCGTGACGAGCCGGCTCATCAGGATTTACACTTTTTGCAAGGAAGTTTCATATTTTTAGAAAACAAACTGCTGGTGATACCTCGGGCTCGCGGCGCCACTGGGACAACTGCTGCTGAAACTGCTCGGTCTCCTTCTCCTCATCGTCCTGCACGGGGAAATCCTGCAGGGAACGCTCGCTCCGCTCTGTGCCGTACGCCCCCACCGCCGCCCGCCCCTTCCGCTTCACCGCCTCCACCGGCGTCGTGATTCCCTGCTTGTTCTTGCCCAGGCCCTTCCCAATCTCAAACCCCATCTGGATAAAACGTAGATGTACAATTACAGTACGCCATCATACAAACCACATCTCAAACCCCATCTGGATCCACCACACAAACAAGCGCATCATTATCACTAAGCTACCGTAATTCCCTCCAGTCCAGTAGGATGTGTTGTACCGTAAATGCACTGTGGCATGGAATACAACATGAACGCTGCTCACCTTTGAGCATATACAAATATGTTAGTATGTATGTCCTATGCGTAACCGACTAAGGACAACTTCATCCCGGCGTACACACCTGTAGCCAGGAGTCCATTCGCCCAAAGTCAGTTTCACAGCATGAAGTTTATTATTTTTGAGAAGACACAGGTGTGCATTGTATCAGAGATGAATGAGTTAATGGATGATTTAAAGGTACATGCCCACTCAGTAGGCACAAAATGTTCTTTATATCAGAGACATCATCTGAGACATTTTCTGGCAAAATAAACATTCATTCACCACTACCCCACATATTGATTGGCATTATTATACATTTTATATCAGACGTAAATTTTCACTGATATCAGGGGCGATAACCTTGTTTCCTTAAAATGTTAACGGACATAACTATTTATTCTCTGTATTTATTTTTTGATGTGCAATGATCATACTTTATAATCTGTCGAAAATATTATTTTTTCAGGTGACGCATTTAATTTTTAATTAGTGTAAATAATTAAAAAGTATCATGCCTCATTTGCATATGAAAATAGCCTGATACAACCGCGCGTCACTAACAGTAAAATAAATATTACTAAATGATTATATCTGTATAGCGGGCACTTGTAAAGAACATTTTGAGCCTACTGAGTGGGCATGTACCAGTAAAATCATGATAGGAAATAGGAAAATGAGTAGTCGGTAGCTCCAGGGCGGCCTTGGCAGCACTATCTGCCCTGTCATTGCCCTTGATACCAGTATGACTGGGGAGACAACAAAAGATAATGTCCTTGCTAGACGAAAGTAAAAGATGGTGTAGCTCAATAACTGACGGATAAGTGGATGCTCAAGCTTCATGTTGTACAAAGCTTATAATGAATCGGAAAATAAAATGAATTGCTTTCTCCAGATATTTTCGCAAAATCAAGGGCCCTCAATTCCGCAGAACATATCGAATATTTATCTGGGAATCTGAATTGCGGCAGCAGCAGCTACCTGGTCCCTGTCCTTTGAGCCGTCAGCCCCATGTGGAAACAACCATTGCACAATTACAGCAAGGAGACAGTGACAGGTGAGGACAGAGCTCCAATTAAGGTGCGTAATTTTATCAACTTTTGGGGGAATTATAGTTATTTCTTCACCAAAAATGGCAAGTTTGGAGTGCTTTAGAATCGTCTCATTGAGACGATTCTAAAGAACTCCCAATTTGCCATTTTTGGTGAACAACTAAGAAAAATACCTTGAATATTTGGTCGAATTACGCATCTTAACTGGAGCTCTGGATGTGGAAGTCGGGCTGTATTTCTCTTCACACATGTTGCTGTTGTGATCACCGGAGCCGGTGATTATAAATCTTTCTGATCATGTACTCAGTTCTCATACTCTGAACCATTTCGAAATTTTAATTGGGTAAAATGAAATCACACTACTGTTTACACATCAACAGACAGCAATTATTGAATAGTTTGCTTCGAAATAAAAACAAGTACATGTATTGGCATTTCATTAGAATTGTCTCCTTGGAGACAATTCTAATGAAATACCAAGATGTGTTTTCATGGAAAATAAGAAAACTATACTATATTTGTTTTCTGCAGCATGATAAATGAACCACAAAATTGTAATTGCTTTTTGATACTCGCTACTTCTCATTTCAATTGGGTTTTTGGCAATTTTAATTGGGTATTTACGCAAATACGCAGCTTATCCAGAGCTCTGAACTAAAATATTCGTAAGTGCAAATTTAGCAGCTTCTGGAAATTTCAATTGATGGATTAACATTTATTGAGCAAAGTTTAGTGATACGGCCCCCAGGAAGCTTGATTGGCCGAGGCTGAGCTGTGCTCAGTGGCGGTCAATTTAACTACCTGATTTCAAGTAAAAATTTGGAGAACATATTCAGAAAATTGTATAAGAACAGCCAAGAATAATTGATTCATATACCGATGGAATATGATTGAACATCCAATTACAAACTGCCAAATACCGGTAATGTTATATACAGACAGTTTGAAAGATGACTGGGTACACTATATCAACTTTGAGGGAAATTGACAAAAGTGAAAGGGTTTAACATCCCAGCAACAGCTAAGGTCATATAGAGACAGGACCACAGTGTAAAGTCTCATCTGAAAGACCAGTGGGATAGACATACTATGAAAGTCGTTTTTGCCCTAGGCGAGGTTTGAACCCAAAACCTCCGGATTGGAAGTCAGGTGTCTTGACCCCTAGTCAACAGCCTGGGAGAAATTGAAAATTCAATACTAGCAGACATTGGAAGATCATGATCTGGTGCCGGGTGTCCTTGAAACATGAAAGATCACTTACACTAATCCGATTTTAGTTGTGTTTTATAACAAGCAGGGGATAATGAGGTATATACTAGGAATAAGAAGTGGCTTTGTAACGGTCAGCTTCGCCATGTGCACAATAAGGAACCATCATGTTGATGAAGATGACATCAGTATATCAAGTCCTAACCTGACTGTGTATACAAGAGTACTAACCCTTTCAACACCACAGGCCTGTATAGTGGTATTGGTAAAACGTGTAGATCCAGATGAGCCGGCTCGTGACGAGCCGTCTCATCAGGATCTGCACTTTTTAAAAGTAATTTTAATATTTTTGAGAACAAAAACACCCTCTTTTCATAAATGGACTAGTCTGAAAATCTTTTTCAGATGGCTAGATTGGTTGCAAAGTTAACATATCAAAATCCATTCCAGTTACTTAGGGGTGAAAGGGTTAAGAGCTACAAATTCTGTGACTTCCATAAATCTCCTTCCCTCTGTGGGCCGTCCAGTGGCAGTGACACTGTACGTACCTTCTGCATGAGTTTCATGCCGACACCCTTCGTATGCTTCTCCCAACTTGCAAACTCCCTGAAACATGGCAATGTCACGTGATAACCAGGCACATTTGAGGGTCAGTGGAATAAGGGTGTTAATTCCCTTGACCAATCCAGGTACATTTGCAAGTGTTTTTTTGTCGGCCGAGAAGAAAAATGTGGCATAGTCCAAGTCGAAGAAGATGCAGATGGATCAGATGCAGAGTGAAACGTTTTTAAGTAATAAAATCCTGCACATCATTGTTTGACGACAAGGAAACGGAAGGATGAAAATTGAAGAGCGTTTGCCATACAGGCAATGTGTGATGACAGGTAGACAGACATGTGCAAATTATAATACATACTGACTGTCATCCTGGAGACCGTTTCTCTAAACTTTGTATGACTAAAATGATCGTAAGTGCAAAATTATGATAGTCTGTAAATTTCACATTAACAATGTTTTCTTGTAAACAATTATTGGATTTACATTTATTGAACATAGGCTATGCTCAATAAATGTAAATACGTCAATTGAACTTTCCAGACGATCTTAAATTTGCACTTACAAACATTTTAGTTGTACGAAGTTTAGTGAAACGGGCCCCAGGACGGTATAAAAATGAAGCAGATCAGATTGGCATTATGGGACTGAACAAGCCGCTCAGCGTCAACATTTTCGTTGTAGATCATGTATAGAAATGCTTATGATCACAGAGGCAGGGTTAGAGAATCATCGCTTACTTCTCCGGTTTGGCGAATGATCTGATGCCGGCCCTGCCAGCCTGCCGCGGCTTCTCTGGCTTCCCAGTGAGTCGCTGGATGTCGGCGATATCAAAGTCAGCTCCCTCATCCCCGGCGCCCCCCTCCTCCTCCTCCTCCTCACCCTGATACAGAGGGGAACATGTGTAAACACGGCAGTCAATATGTGTAAACCACAACAGTAACAATTAATCAGAGCTCCAGATAAGCTGCGTATTTGCTTAACTACCCAATTAAAATTGCCAAAAATCCAGTTGAAATCAGAAGTAGCGAGTATCAAAAAGCAATACAAATTTTATGGTACCTTTTTCTTGCTGCAGAAAACAATAAACAGACCACAAATATAGCATATTTCTCTTATTTTCTAAGAAAACACATCTTGGTATTTCATTAGAATTGTTTCCAAGGAGACAATGATAATGAAATGCCAAGACTTGTTTTCATTTCGAAACACTCTTCAACAATTGCTTTCTGTTGATGTGTAAACAGTAGTGTGATTTTATTTTACCCAATTCAAATTTTGAAATACCCAATTGCTTAAGACATGATGGAGTGACAATACCCAATTACTAATTCCTTATCTGGAGCACTGTATTAATTTAATGGATGTGCATGGACATATTACTGTAAAAGCCCCATATTTTGAAAAAGCCATGTAAATGTTACCTGAATAGCACACAGAGGTTTGGTGAAGATCCAATTAAATATAGCAGGAGTAATACACATTTTGGATGTACATGTGATGAAAGAAAGTAGGTCACGGTCACCAAAATGACACAGATTTCAGGATATATCCTGAAAATTCCCACCCGTTTAATGTTTATTGTTTTCAGTCGTGGTTGACGTGTTAATTAGCACGTAAAAATATCAGGACGGTATTTTAATTTTGATGATGTCAGTAATGTGTCGTTGGTGACGACATTGAATATTACTGTGATAAAAGTCATACTTTGTAAACGGTCCACGCAAATTGCAATAGCGTCCAATTCGTGGGTGAAAACTTGGTTTTAACCCATATAACAAAATCAAGCAATTATAACACTGATAATGTCCTGTAGTTAATTTTAAGAAAAGCTACTCGGGATTTTCCAAGTTATTTACAAGACAGGTCTACATATTACCTCTCCCGGCTTAAATGTCTTGTCGCCCTGCTTGATACCGCCGCTGATAAAACTCATGGGCGTCATCAGGTCCTTCTTCCTGCCCCCGCCACCGAACCTCGGCCGCTCGCCGTCGCTGTCGTCATCAGCCCACATCCCTGGTACACAGAAAACATGAATCGGTTTTCAACAGCCTCCAGAATTCAAGGGTTAACCCTTTAACCCCTAAGTAACTGGAATGGATTTTGATATGTTAATTTTGCAACCAATCCAACCTTCACAAAATGATTTTCAGACTAGTACATTTATGAAAAGTGGTTATTTTTAGTTCTCAAAAATATGAAAATTACTTGCAAAAAGTGAAGATCCTGATGAGACGGCTCATTACGAGCGGCTCATCTGGATCTGCACTGTTTGGATAAAACGCTATAGCGGGGTTTCGGGTTTAAAGGGTTAAAACAGCCAATAAAGTTTCATTTAAGTGTAAAATACAAATTTAGTACAAATTTGACCCTGTGAGTCAAAATCAAATTTTAAAGGGTCACTAATGAAAACCTGGATTAAATCGGATCAAGCCAAGGAAAAATGAACTGGTTTAACGACACGGCTAGAGAAATGGGGCTTATGGGATTTGTGACCTATGTAGCTCATCAAATACAGAGCTCCAGATAAGGTGTGTATTGGCATATTTTATGCACATATTTTAGCAGAACATGCATTGATTATCAAAAGTGGGAGTACAAAATACTCACAGCAATGTGACAATACGCATTGATTTTCAAATTGAGCAGTGAAATTAGACATTATGTTTGTAGAATACTGGACTCTAAGTGAAGAAACTTACAAACTTTTTGATTTTAATAACAAAATGGCTAAGTGTTTCAGCGACATTTCAAAGGCGACAAAGGTCATGTTAACGGTAGCGTGAGTGTGTGACAAATGTTCAGGTGATTCAATTGGCAAAGTATCAAAGCAATCCTGCACGTAATATTGAAGATATTACATGTTGGAGAAACTCTTACAAACTTTTGTCATGTTAATGGTGGCGCGAGCGTGTGATAAATGTTCAGGTTATTCAAGTGTCCAAGTATCGAAACAATCCTTGCTATCGCATAGGGGGCATAATGTAATATTAAATAAAGTTGAAAATTTACTTAGTTGAGCTGCAAAAAGCAGTGTTTGAATTTTTTAATTTGTTTTATTTGTTATCATTGTTCCCTATTTAATAAGGAAGAAAATCAATAATACATTTGTAAAAGTAAAATACGCATTGAATTTGAAATATGGGTGTAGAATACTCTGTAGATATTAAACTTATCTGGAGCTCTGTCAAATAACAGACTCCTGTAGCATGATACTGATATGTATTGCTTGTTAGAAGCACGACGGGTGTTTCATTGATGTAATATGCAGTTAGGAGCTATACTCTGTAACTCTGACTGTTAGATGATAGATTACAACAGTTAGGAGCTATACTCTGTAACTGTGGCTGTTAGATGATAGACTACAACAGCAAAGGACAGGATAAGAAGTGACCGTGATAATGTGTGTACCGTATGTGGCCTGGTTCTTGGATTGTCGTCTCCCACCTCCCAATCCAAACATCCTGACAACATCATCATCTGTGATCTCAAACTTCTCCACTTCCGGGGACGACATCTTGCCTGAAAACATCAATTTACCCATATGAGATACGCTATATAATTTTGTACCTTCTGACATCTGTGTAATTTTATTAAATATGTTTATAAAATTTACAATATTTTTCATAAATAAAATTAATTTTCAGAGTACATGTACTCATTTTGTCAACTTTTGACGCCATTTACAGAAAATATTGTAAATTTTGTACTTCAACAGATGTCCGAAGGTACAAAATGACATGGCACGTCTCATATATGTGACCGTCCAGAAAAGGGGGCTTATGGGATTTGCAACCAGTATAGCAAGATCTATATTGCTTGTTAGAAGCATGCCGGGTGTTCATTGATGGAATGGTGAACAGTGCATAGCCTGATCAGACAGAGTGCATGCACAGGTTGATCTGGATCTGCACTGGTCGCCAAACCCATAAACCCCATTTCTCCAGTCACAGCCACATATATGGCCAACTGGAGAAATGGGGCATTTGGCATTTGTGACCAGCCCAGCTCCTCGTGCAGCCTGATAAGCATCACAGGTGTTTCACTGAGGCCACGCCATTCTTTTTCTGTTAAGCGTCCATCCACCCAGATGGCCAAAACCTACCTACGTATCCGGAGAAAATAAACAAGGTCTTGAAAAAAAAACGACTGTAAATTATTAAGCATAAATTTAAATTTCCGCCACCAAAAAATAAGAAGAAAATAAAACTTAAACTTATTAAGCGTAAATTCATAAACGGATATAAAATGTGCACTGTCAGTTAGCTGCTATTTTAAGAAAAATATCGGAAAAGAACTGCCATTTTTGTACTGTAGTTGGAAATACACTGAAAATTTACATATAGCACATTACGTTGACAAGCTCATTTTTCGACATTTTGACAATTCGGCATCAATTGACCAGGGAATCATGGCCATGGACCACTGCAAGTCAAATTCCGTTCAAACGTGCATGACCGTGTCCGAGTAAACACATTCGGAACTTTTTTGTTTCGCCGCTCCACGGCTGTGCAGGTTTCAACAAAATTTGAGTTTCAGTGGTCCGTGGCCACGATTGTATATCTACTGTTTAGGAATGACCAAAAGCAGTACGAAATTGAATGTGTACGAATTTCCAAGTGGGAAATTTGCCGGTCCCGGGTCGTTTCGCCCCGATTACCCGTTCGCAACCAAGGTAGACCAAGGTAGAGTTCGCCCCGATTTTAAACTTGTGTTGGATCTGGTTATGAATATGGGTTGAGGTGGGTCGTTTCACCCTGATGTTAACGTTGCATATGATATGGTTAAAATAGCAGATGATATGGGTATGTTCGCCCCGATTTTACTGAGTATTGAATATGTCTACAAACATGCCCATCAGGGAATCTGCAATGATTTCTCGACATATCTAGCGTAACGACCCGAGGCAAACAGGTCACCGCCACCGGGGCGAATCTACCCGCGGGGCGAACGGGTAATCGTAGACATAGCACTATGGCTTTCACTAACGTTACATATATCTATAGCAGAGAAAATAATAAATGAAAAAAGTCAGATAACGAAAAATAGAAGTTAAACATGATATAGAGACATGGTAGGTTAGTAGGGTAATCGGGGCGAAACGACCCGGGACCAATTTGCCAGGTTATATGAAACATACAACAGTACAGTTAACAAAGTGACAAGGATTACGTCTTGTGGATTTCTATTGTGAACTTATCCTATATTGAAAATTACGAGTTCATAACAAGATAGTTCTTGCTGAAAACTGAAAACGTTTACCCGACTCACTTACAGCAAGGATTATTCCCCCTTTTGTCTGGACTTGATTATCCATGTGGATTAGCCTGTACTAGAATTGGTCAAAACATGTCGCCCTACACTGAGATGGTGAGAAGGCGTGGGTGTGCGCCAATTTGGAGACGTATGAGGACGTCAGTCCGTCCGTCCGAAGTATAGTGAAACGGGCCTCTATTTCCTAAGTAATCTCCAGTCAACATTACGGTTAATGAGTGGAGTAGTCACTTATCACAGAGAGCCGCTCTTCATTGCACCATTTCCCATTTATTAATGCTTATATTTGTTTGCAGGTCCCATATTGTGGAGGCATATTCACCAAGCGGTCGGAAAATGGTTTGCAAAGAGTTGCACAGATACTCACATTCTTAGTAGGTATGTTTCTCTATACAAAATCAAATGACGTGTTTGTTGTTGATGTGGTCCTCTGTGTGTAACTATTCAATGTTTGAGCTGATGTCGACCTCAAGATACCTTGAACTATCTGAACTCAAGTGTCTGGCCTAGGGGGGTGTGGGCGTGTAACTATTTTGCAATACTTGACTATATTATCGAAGGAGTGAAATGATACGATTCAAATTAAGTTGCGGCATTTATCTGTTGTTATTTGGTTAGATTACAATTTCTTACACTAATTCTGAAGACGAGAGAAGATAATACACGGCGGTATGGTATCATACCTTGCATAACCCAATATGGATAATTCCCTGTCTGATCGTTTTTTTTGCCCTGACAGATAATGCCGCAACTTAATTGGAATCGTATCATTTCGTATATAACGATAAGCCGCGAAACGACCGTAACTTTTTTTTGTCTTATATTTAAGGGTGGGAATTGGCTCGATGACCTTCCATACCCGGACATATAAGTCCATAAATTATGTGATATATGTAAATGCAGGGCGGACGGATGTGTATAAATGTGTGCCGAAATGGGACACTGCTTAGGTCCAATACGGTCCTATAATTCCGCGCAGTGTCCCGGTGCACGGGAGGCGGGAAGAAGAGAGGGGGTAACTGGGTAGAACCTGGCACCGGTGATGCAGAGCAAAAAGGGTCCCAGGTAGAACCAATCCACCCCTGGCGGCACTCGACACACAAGTTGGTGCCATATAGTCGGTAAAAACACGTGCTATTTTCATCCACAGAGTTGCCACATCCAGACAGCTCCAAGGCAGGCCGGGCCAGAAACGGCCAAGGGAAGGCAGAAAATTCGGTTGAGCTCGAGCTAACTTGCTGATATGGTTAAACTTGTTATAACTGGTTTACTTTCATACGAAAGTGTGATAACTGAGTTGCCTGGACATCCTGGCCTAACGTGGCAGGGATATGAACACCTCGGCTCCCCGTGGTGTCCACGTACCCCCATGTGTTAACACGTCGCCTCTCCCACTGGTGCATCTGGCCGCAATACGACTACACACCAGATAATAATAGTAATATGTAGATGGTATATATCTCACACATGCGCATATTTAATCCAGAACCCGGTAATGGCCGCGGGATACACCCAGGATACACCCAGATAGGTCAATCCGCCAGGCTTATCCGCTATATCGGCAGCCAGGCAAAGCCACACGGGTGCCACACGGGTGTCACACACAAACCAGTTCGAGTCCCAGAAGGGCTACACGCATGGGTTGTGTTCTGTAAATGGCAGACGGATCCACCAAGTAGTCAACTGCCCTACCAATCCGCTTTAATCGGCGGCCAGGCAGAGCCACAATCAGCCACCCAAAACACGGAGAATGGAAAAATAAAAAATAAGAACAAAAAATGTCCTAGCAACTAATCTAAATTAGCTCAGTTTCGAAAAATCGCCCACCACAAGTCCACCCAAGGCCCCGATATACCTTTTCGCAAATCCAGAAGCAACACTCCAGTGAATAAGAATAAACACAAAGGAAATATAAGTTAATTTCCAACAGTTAAAATGGCAGCCGCCGGTAACCTTGAGATAATTACCGGCTGATAAAAACACGACCTGCTCAGTCCAAGGTCGCCGTTAGAATGTGCGTCCATAACTGTACCCCAAAATGTATTATATCATACCTAATGTGGGTGGCACGTTGACTATAATATGGCTTTGATTACGTAACACAGCTAGTGCTGTCATGACATTACGTGACATCATGTCGATATGTTATGTACTTATTACTATTTTTGCCAATTTCATTGTTATCAGTAAAGCTATTTTGGAGATATATTTCTTTTTTCATAATGTGAAACATACATTGGTCATTTAATTGTTTATACCAGTTAACATAATTTGTACTAGCTTTAGCTACAAATTCTTTAATAAAAAAAAATGCTTTGGAAAGCGAAATTTATCAAACAAAAAAAGGAGACAAATTTTGAACATGCAATTAAATATATATTTCATGGATATATTTTACGGGGGCGCTTTTGAGAATTTAAGTATAAGATATATTTTCGAAATGCTATGGTTCAGCTAATTTGGAAATTTGTTTCAGGCATGACGAATACTGTTTTGACCCCATAATAATTACAACTTGATATGATAAGTTTAATGTGTTATATCTCTGTCTCTAAGAAATTGCATATGCTCTTACAGTTTTACCTGTATTTACCTGGATCCGCAGCTGGTTCCTCTTAGGACATCACCAAAACCCAGTTCACAAATGCAGAAAAACCATGTGAATCGTTTCGGGGGAATGGATAGCATCATGATTGACACTTCAAGCTATTCCATACAGCGAATCAGGACTATCCTGCCATTTGACAAATTCACCTAGCCTAGATGGCCACACAAGGCCGAGTTGGTTAGTGGGCGAGCTCGCTAAACATTTGTCACCCCAGATTATCAAATCACACCCGTCCATTTTAGCTGGTTGATACGACTTGTGACTTGACGGCTCAAGTTATCAAAGGTTATTTTATTGTTTGCATTAAAATTATGCCATGACATTGCTTGTGATTTACCTCAGTATCTAGCCTAGTTGTGAAAATGTAGCACAACATTGCTTTGTACGACTACTCACTACGGGTTAGTTCGTCCGAAGTGTCTGCGTTGGAAGCAAGTCAAAACGGCCCCAGGTCAAAACGGCCCAAGGTCAAAACGGCCCGGATTTGGTCAAAACGGCCCCTAAGTTTTGGGAATTTGGTCAAAACGGCCCCCACTAAACGGCCCCCTATTATATCTAAATCATTTGGAGCTACATGTATCTCTAAATCATTTGGAGAGCTCTCGAAATCATTTGGAGAGCTCTCGAAATCAATTAATGATATCTCGAAATCATTTAGAGATCTCTCGAATTGATTTGTAGCGAGCATTATATAACTTGATTTGGAGAGCTCTCTAAATCATTTGGAGCTATCTCTAAATCATTTGGAGAGCTGTCGAAATCATTTGGAGAGCTCTTGAAATCAATTAATGATATCTCGAAATCATTAATCGTTTTCCCGCAGAAATATGTGCTTTATTCTTCCTATGTTTCGGTCAAAATGTGGTTATTATCGTGCAGTGTTCTAAGTTCGTGAAGTCTCCATCTTCGTGTTTTGGGATACCTCGGTCCTTACTCGCGTGTTTTGACGTATGCATGAAAACCCGGATGTAAATATTGACATCTGATCTTCTGCTGTCAAAAACTGCTCAGTCCAGAAAAAATGCGCGTGAAACAAGTAAAGTAACACACATTGTTCTACAAGTTACTTAAAATTGATAAAATTCACTATTCCCATATATCCATGGCAACGAAAGTCAAAATTCTTGTATTAGTACTTGGTATGATCGTCCTGTAAACTTTTCAGGAAAAGTTCATTGACCCCTACACTGCACTGCGTCTAGCAACTTCCGGTTTGATTAAGGCCATGATGTTTTTTTTATTGGGTTTTCGTCCTTGTATTTTTATTGCCAATTTATTTTTCCTTCAATTTCTACACAAAATATCCATGATTTTTTTTGCCAACAGTATCAATTATGTTTGACATAGTGTGTGTATTTTCCCTATGACAATGTGAATACATGTTATATTATCAAATCACTACATGATTTATTGGTATTGTAGTATTCTGCATGTACACATTTGTTTACATACCATGTTTATATTATGTCCCATAAAATGTGTGTATGAATAATGAAGCAATTTTTGGTAATTTATATTTTTAATACTTCCCATTAAAAATGATTAATTAATAGCAAATAATAATAATTTAAAAAATAAAAGGTCGCTCCATTATCAAAAGTGGGACTATAAACCAATATTAAATTCATCTTGGCCTATTTCCATGAATTCCTGTGTAAACACAAACGAATTTCATGCTGGGAAATGTGTATTACGAAATTGAGTACATTCAATGGCAGCCTCCTCGCAAATATGCATGCAGTATTTCTCTCTGTTATGCAGTGTTATTTCAGCAATATTTTGTGATTATGCCGCGAATATGCGCATCTTAGACACATTGGATGATAAAACAAATGGTAAGTATGTTTGAAGTTGATGTTGTGTTTATGGTATAGCTATTAATGCGTTATATATGCTTAGGTTCACGATTATCGGACACGCCAGTATATATAATATACTAATGATATATTGTAGAAAAAGTATATAATATAATCATAAATGTTATATTTCATGAAGATTTGGGTATATTTGGGTAAATCGTGCTGCGTAATTCAATGCATAATTCAATAATTCAGGGAGACATCGTTTTCATAGATTCAAGCGATTTAATGCTAGCTCCAAATAAGATATATATTGCTAGCTCGAAATGAATTAGAGATAGCTCGAAATGATTTCGAGAGCTCTCGAAATGATTTCGAGAGCTCTCAAAATGATTTAGAGATAGCTCCAAATCAAATGTTATATAATGCTGGCTCCAAATGATTTTGAGAGCTCTCCAAATGATTTTGAGATATCATTAATTGATTTCGAGAGCTCTCCAAATATGTATTGCTAGCTCCAAATATTTATTGCTAGCTCTTAGAGCTAGCAATATATATTTCAGTTTATGTAGATTTGGTGTTCCATAGGAATTCCAAGATGTCGGCCATTGCGCTTGTAGCTGTTTGATTTTCCCGCTTTCCGTTCGCATCATCCGAATATACCGGAAGCAGAAGGGATTTCCCCGAGGATTCCCCGACCTTGACCTTCGAATGATGTTGGTCTTCTAAGTTTAGTCGACTAACCATAGTCTGCTAACAAAATCGTTCGTGAAATGCAAACATGTCAAAAAGTTTAGCAGACTATGGTTAGTCGACTAAACTTAGTTTAGTCTGCTAAAAGTTTAGTCGACTAACGGAGATTCGTGAAATAGGCTACAGATGTTACGTGACGTATCTGTTGTAACGTGACCTGACATTTTTGGCGGTCACTCGATACATTTTGCTCTAAAATACATCATTTTCATTCTGGAATATTTTACATTTAGAACTACGAAAATACTAAAAGGTCATAAGAATATTTTTAAATGATTATTTAACATTATGAATCTGCATTTCAATTGGATTTAGCGATTGGAATTTAGTTGTTTGAAGCATACAACAATTATTAAATTATGTAAGAAAACCACAGGTTGAAGTAACGGACCAAGGTCTATACACAGGGCCTGAAAATAGCACTGGTCCGAGGTCCTGGACCTGCAAATTTTAAAAGTAGGACTTTTGTAATTTACAAGCAAAAAATCTGCCGGACCTGTTATAAAATTGAAATTGCAATCATCATTCAGCGATGCTAAATCCATTCTGATTATCGTCTTATAAGATAATTTATGGTGACTCATTCGAGTATTTACACATGTTGTGATGAGTCATTTCGCATAAAACAGACACATATTTCTAGCGATTAATCCTCGGACCTTTCACTTTTTTCCTTGTTAGGTCCCGGACCTACTGGTAAAAGCTGCTATTTTCAGGCCCTGATACATACATTAAATATACATAAAAGCACCAATAAGTGAGAGAGAAAATAAGATAACATTTATTTACTCCATCTTATAACATCTTATAACACATTACCAAGATCTCTATGTTTTAATGGGCCATACTGGGACGGCCTTTAGACAACAAACTCTTACGAAACTGTCAACTGATTTATAGCATTGTAGCCTATATATTGCAGAAGTTAGGCAAATGTTAGTCCTCCGCAATGATATATTCCCGATGCGCTATGTCAACTCTTTTTCAAGCTATGCATTATTTTGTTCGACACAATTCTGAATGTTTCTCTTAGTAGTAAGACTTCGGTAACATTTATTTTTTTGGCTTTCCCGATGACACGTCGGCTGGTACCGATTCATTGCTTCGCTGACAAGGTAAGCACGTGTCCGGCTGGTAATCAGTCAATGTAACATGACGCTTACGCGTGACACTCCACGAATATCAGCCAATCACTAGCTTAGCGATGACGTCATTGGGAAAGCCCATCAAGATTAGACAACATGGCTTCCCAAAAAATTATAGACATGTTGGTGCTATTCAATTGTCTGTCGTGACACATTGGGCGGGTATAAATGTATAAGCAACTACGCTGCCCTGTGGCTAAAGGTGAGCGGGGTAGACTAGAGCTGGTAGAATTAGTTGCTGATCTGCGAAATAAATTAGCTATATTGGAGGAGACAAATGGGGTGTTGGAATATAAATTATCACTCGCGGCACATTGAAATTACATTAATTATTTTCTCCAAAATTCATAAATTTGCTGTCGGATACAATTTTCTCATTAACCAATTTTTGGATGTTTCGGGGGTGGTGGGGGTAGTATAGAGGGGTGGACATGATACCACCGCAGGTGGTATCATTTTGACTCCCTCTATACTACTGAAACAATGTTTTGTTGATGCAAAATGTTTCTTTACGGGCCGGGACGACGTAAACATGTAGTTTGGAGCTGATGTTTGCGCTGTCATATAGTATTATTGGCCCAAAAATGTTACCGAAGTTTTACGACTAAAGAACAATGCAGAATGTTGTTGGACAAAATTCATAGCTCGAAAACTCGTTGACGTAGCGAATCAGGGAATACATCATTATGGAGGGCTAACAATTGCCTAACCTCTGCAATAGGTGACAATGCTATAAATTGGTTGGCTGTTTCATGAGATTACGTTGTCTCTCGGCCATCTGAGTACGACCCATTAAAAACATAGCGACCTTGGTAATGTGCTATAAGAGGGAATACATTTTTTTCTCACTTATTTTGTTTCCACTTCTTGATGCTTCTATGTATATTGTATGTATTTGAACCGTGGTCAGTTACTTCAACCTGTGGGGAAAACAGGTCAGGTTTCCCCCTGCTCTCCTCGACAGGGGAGGTAATTATAACCGGCAGGTGCGCGAAATGGATGATGTCCAACTTCCAGAATTCCTCAACCCAGCTGGGAAACTGGTTAGCTATAAATAGTTAAACAAATGACGAAAATTCATTTTATTATATACCTACCCATGAAATACATAGTTAATACGATGTAAATAAAAGTTGTATGTTCTCATCGATGAAATAAACAACTTCCGGTGAAAATACGACTACTTCCGCTATCTATATTCATAACGCGCACCTGAAAGAAAACAGCGCAAATAGGCTGCAAATACACATTCATTACCGTATACAGTCTAAAAAACTGCTAATTTCCATGGAGCGGTATATAATAAATAGAATATTCATATTTTTGCAATGAATATGACATATATGTTCGTCGAGTGCTGTGAAATGTCCATATTTCACTCGTGCCGTAGTGAAATATGGACATTTCACAGCACTCGTCATATTCGTTGCAAAAATATGAATATCCTCTATATATTTTCTTTTATTTCTCCCTGTAAATGTCATGACTATGTCTTGAAACTCAATTTTAGTAACATTCCAAGACATATTTACAGAGAGAAATAAGAAAAATACTCGTAATTTGTTGGCTGTTTGTTTCACCACTAGCATGCAAAGAGATAATTATTAATGTAATTTCATGGATTAGCCTATTTCCTGTTACAGGCACAATGGGTGTTATATCGTGGATAAAGAGTTGGGTGTTAATAAAGCTGCTGTTCTGCTACATCTACCTGGCGAGTGGTGTGATCGTCAGCATACTAATGATGCTCGGGCTGGTTATCTGGCCGGTCAATAAGGGGCTGTATCGGCGATATGTACAGGCACTCGCATACACCGTCTGGTCCGGTAAGTTCCAGAGGAACAGAGAGGATTTTTATGCTCCCTCTTTGAGGGGGATTATAGATTCGCCCTTGTCCATCTGTCCGTGCATCCATCCTTCTGTGCATCCAAATGTTGTGCTGTGCATATCTCCAAAAGTATTTGGAACTTTACAGACGCGATGCTTGATTTAGCATCTAAAATCTTACATCAAGCTCTTATGGGATTGAGATAATCGGTCCTCATTAATTATTCACAGGATGGCAGACGTGTGACGTCACTTTGAAAATTTACAACCAAACAGTACCCGACAGGCAACATTTGACCGATATGAGATCGGGAATGGAATTGAATTGGTGTTTAACGCCCAATGTGGATAAATGTGGCTTTGGATGGAGAAATTGGGCTTATGACATTTGCGGCTTGTGTATATCCAGATCATCTTGCTTATTATTCGGCACATTTGATGCATATTTTTTACTACGCTTAGTGTATCCCAGAAATCCCAAAAGATACCAATTTACCATCAATCTATACTTATCCATTGATTCCTTTTCTCTTGTTTCACACTATGCGTATTTCAACGTCATAGCGGACACCTGTCACAAATTGATATTTCCGTTTCCGGGGTCTTGTTTTGTTTGATAAAAAATACGTAAAACTGGCAGAAATCAGTTGGAAAAAATGTTTGAAATTTATCTACCTACCTATAACGCGCAGGGTGACTTCTGGATTAAAAATGCGGGTGAATAAATGCGCGCAATACACAGCGAAATACGGTAAGTATGCTTAGCAATTTTGGTGAAATAGGCTACTGCCATACTGGGGCCCGTTTCACTAAACGTCGTACAACTAAAATGTTTGTTGGTAGTCTGCAGAGCTCCAGATAAGTTTTGTGTCTAAAGCGTACTATACCCCCTGATTTCAAAATCATTGCGTATATTACTTTTAATTTTACAAATTAATTATTGATTTTCTTCATTACTAAATAGGGAACAAATGATAAAAAGTATAACAAATTTAAACATCACTTTTTTTGAGCTGCAAAAATCAAACAGTGTTTGCAGTTTGCAGCTCAACTATAAAGTGAATTTTCAACTTTCTAACAGTAGTTTCACTACTCAATTTGAAAATCAATGCGTATTTTCACATTGCTGTGCGTATTTTGTACTCCCACTTTTGATAATGCTTATTCAGCTAAAATGATTGCGTAAAATACGACAATACACACTTTATCTGGAACTCTGGTCTGTAAATTTCACATTACCGATGTTTTCTTGTAAACAATTATTGGATTTACATTTATTGAGCATAGGCAGCCTATGCACAATAAATGTAAATCCATTAATTGAGATTTCCAGACGATCCTAAATTTGCACTTACGAACATTTTAGTCGTACAAAATTTAGTGAAACGGCCCCCTGGTCTAGCAGGATATTTTCAAAGCGGTCAATTGTGAAACCATATTTGGTGATGTTTTATTTCCAGAGTTTACCTTCATTGGTGACTGGTGGGTGAATGCGGACGTGGATTTATACATCACGCCCGAAGATCAACGTCGTATGACTCAGGAACATCTGCTGTGCATCTTCAACCACACGTACGAGATTGATTGGCTCATGGCCTGGCTGATTGCGGAGAGACACGGACTATTGGGGGTAAGGCATGTGCCATCCACAAACAATGTGGACGTCTCTACTCATTTTTGTCTCACCCACAATAGTGGAAGTGAGACATAACGATCACAATTCCAGCATCGGCGTCGTCATCCAGTCAACAATTTGGGAGTAAATTTTGGACATAAGTCCAAATATCAATATCTCATGATCCGTTAGTCAGATCATTAGGAAACTTCATTAATAGCTTCCTCACATTGATAGCTATCCATCCAGTGTCATTTGGGTGACTGACCATGGTGACCTTAACCTTTGTTGATGTACGCCAAAACAGTAGTCCGGGATTTAACATGGGGAAATTGTTTTTTTGCACGCTATAGACGCGAACTATTTTTTTCCCCCCAAAATATAGATGCGCGTTGTACACCAGTGCGCGCAATACACAGCTAAATACGGTAGCATGAACCAGTCTATGCCAGTTTTCTAGGCATGAAATGGTTAAACTAATTAATTATTTATTACTAATTTTTCAGAGCACAAAGATCTATGGCAAGGTGATATTGAAGTTTATTCCTGTGATGGGCTGGATGTGGTATTTCACAGAAAGTATATTCCTCAAGCGAAACTGGGACGATGACCGCAAGATCCTGGAAAAAAATATACAAGAAATTATTTCTTACCCTGAGGATTTATTTGTTGTTGTAAGTTTTAGCAGTGGTGTTTTATTCCCTCCATTTATTCCAAGAATAGAGAGTGAATGTTGCCACCCCAACGTCGGCTTTTGTGACGTTAAAAGATTTCTGACATTCGACCGCCAATACTGATAAGCCTACAGCCACCATTGATGTAAAAGTACCAGGGGGCCGTTTCACTAAACTGCGTACGACTAAAATGTTCGTAAGTTCAAATTTAGGATCGTCTAGAAATTTCAATTGATGTATTTACATTTATTGAGCATAGGCTGCATATGCTCAATAAATGTAAATCCAACAATTGTTTACAAGAAAACATTGTTAATGTGAAATGTACAGACTATCATAATTTTGCACTTGCGAACATTTTAGTCATACAAAGTTTAGTGAAATGGCCCCCAGTATTGCAAACCACTGGGAAACAGCTGACATTCATGTGATTTTGACGATGTTCTGCCTATTTTCCTTGATTATATTTTAGGTTGACCTTCTGTCTTCGTATTGTGTATTGGGTGGATAACCATCAAACTTTATTACACAGTAATAAACATGAGCAAGTTGTGTGTATTACAAACCATTGTCAAATGTGACTAAATCACACTTGATTCGCATCGCTGGCTGTGTGTAGCCAATTGAACCCTTTCACACCTAAGTAACTGGAGTTGATTTTTACATGTTAATTTCCGGACCAATCCAATTGTCACAAAATGATTTTCTGACTAGTCCATTTAATATGAAAAGAGGGTGTTTTGTTCTCAAAAGTGAAAATCAATTTAAAAAAGTGCAGATCCTGATGGGACGGCTCGTCACGAGCCGGCTCATCTGGATCTTCACTATTTGCCAATACCCCTATTTGCGGTGTTGAAAGTGTTAAAGAAAGTTGATTAATGTACATGCAGGTATTTATAACAATTCAATATTTCTCCCTGAAGAGATGACCAGAGCGCCAGTCAAGGTGCGTAATTTGGAAGTAAATTTCTTATTTCTCCATCAAAAATGGCAAGTTGGGAGTGCTTTAGAATCGTCTCAATGAGACGATTCTAAAGGACTCGCAACTTGCCATTTTTGATGAAGAAATAACAAAATTTCACCACAAGTTGGTCAAATTACGCACCTTAACTGGAGCTCTGGACGATGCATTGTGTCCTGCCGGTTGCAGTTATTGCTGCATGCTGAGGGCACGCGATGGACGCCGGAGAAGCACGAGGCCAGCCTGGCCGTGGCACGACAGAAAGGCTACCCCATATACAAACGCATGCTCCTGCCCAGGACGAAGGGGTTCGCACTCTCCGTTGAACTGATGAAAGGCAAAGGTACTGATTCTCAGTTAGGTATCACAGAGCTCCAGATAAGGTGCGTATTGGCGTATTTTACGCACTTATTTGAGCAGAATATGATGGATTTACATTTATTGAGCATAGGCTGCATATGCAGCCTATGCTCAATAAATGTACATCCAATAATTGTTTACAAGAAAACATCGGTAATGTGAAATTTACAGAGTCCAGCGATCCAGATAAGGTGCGTGTTGTCGTATTTTACGCAATCATTTTGGCTGAATACGCATTGATTATCAAAAGTGTGAGTACAAAATACTCGCACCAATGTGAAAATACGCATTGATTTTCAAATTGAATAGTGAAAATACTTTAATAAAGTTGAAATTTACTTAGTTGAGCTGCAAAAAGCAAACACTGTTTGCTTTTTGCAGCTAAAATAAGTGAATTTTTAAATGCGTTTTATTTGTTTGTGTTATTATTTGTTCCCTATTTAATAAGGAAGACAATCAATAATACATTTGTAAAAGTAAAATACACATTGAATTTGAAATATGGGGGTATAATACTCTTTTAGATACAAAACTTATCTGGAGCTCTGATATCGAACTTGATATCAAAAGCATTTTATCCCGTCAACACAGTACGTATGTGCTGTGAAACACGGTGCCGTGAAACATTTTTGATATCCAGTCAATACTAGTTTTGCATTTTACAGCCATTTGTATGTGTTGACGGGATAAATAGAATAGTAGGTTAGTGCCGTGAATGGGAAAAAATACCTGGCGCGGCACGGAAACGGGATGTGCTCGGCAGAGCCTCGCCCATCCCGTTTCCTGAGCCTTGCCAGATATTTTTTCCCATTCACGGCACTAACCTACTATTCTCTATATATGTATTCAGTATCACTTTGAATGAAGTTACATCTTGTTTTTTAATCGTCTCCAATGGATAAGAAATAAATTCTATATGACGTTCTCTACTGCATGTGTTGTATGCAATTCGCCCATATTTCAGTTTAATACACATGCAGGATTGTGTTTGGGTGCTACGTGTACACATGTGATTGAAGAAATGGGGCTTATGGCAGAGGTCCTAGTAGCCAATTTATGCCCGGGGTCATTTGACTCCTATCTGCATTTTTCGGAGTCATTTGATGTCTAATTTCATCAACAAACTTTTCACTATTTAATTAATATTTCAAATGATATACAAATTAACTTACAAATAATATATTTCACAAGTACTATCAAAGAAAATTGTCAAATCTAGGAGCAAATGCAAAATTAAAGTGAACAAGTTTAGGAGTCAATTCTTAAAAATCTGAGCAATTGACTCCTTTTTGGGACTTATCAAGTCCACTGTATGAAATTTGTGACCAGTGTAGCTCCTGATCAAATACCACACTCCTCACAGTCTGATCAGCATCTACACTGATCGCAAAACCCATAAGCCCCATTTCTCTCGTGCCAGCCACACATGTAGACTATTGGCCCGTGTTTCAGCGTTCAGCATCCTCGACTGCACGGTGGGGTTCCCAGGAGATGAGCCTGAGCCCAGCCTCATGGATGCTATCAATGGGAAGAAAATGCGCTGTGCAATCAAGGCCAGGTATAAACGGCGTCTGTAGATCTGTAGCCGATTTCACCAAAACTGCTAAGCACACTTATCTAGCTAAGTATACTTTGAGGGAGTAATCATTTATTTTTCCCGAAATGCATTATTTCATATAGAACTAACGGCTGCATAGACAATGTATTTGATGATTAAAAGTATGCAGATTTATTATACTAAATTTATTACATTATCACAGCCAAAATGGCTGTTATAATGTAATAAATTCAGTATAATAAAAATTAATAAATTTATCCTTAAATTGAAAATTTCTCCCTCAAGTGATCAAGATAAGTATACTTTGCAATTTTGGTGAAATCGGCTACTGGCATGTAATCCATATACCCATCTGTGGTACTGTACTCTACTGGCATGTAATCCCTATACCCATCTGTGGTACTGTACTCTACTGGCATGTAATCCCTATACCCATCTGTGGTACTGTACTCTACTGGCATGTAATCCCTATACCCATCTGTGGTACTGTACTCTACTGGCATGTAATCCATATACCCATCTGTGGTACTGTACTCTACTGGCATGTAATCCCTATACCCATCTGTGGTACTGTACTCTACTGGCATGTAATCCCTATACCCATCTGTGGTACTGTACTCTACTGGCATAGTATTACCCTATACCCATCTGTGGTACTGTACTCAAATCTACTGGAATGTTATCCCTATTATTAACCCATCATGTTAACTGTACTCTACTGGCATGTAATCCCTTATAACCCATCATTGGAACTGTACTCCTACTGGCATTAATCCCATTATTCCCATCTGTGGTACTGTACTCCCTGGCATTAATCCCCTATACCATCTGTGGTACTGTACTCTACTGGCATTTATCCATATACCCAACTGTGGTACTGTACTCTACTAGCATGTAAATCCCTATACCCATCCTGTGGGTACTGATAACTCTACTGGCATGTAATCCATACCCATCTGTGTACTGTACTCACTGGCATGTAATCCCTATAACCCATCTGTGGTACTGTACTCTACTGGCATGTAATCCATATACCCATCTGTGGTAACGTACTCTACTGGCATGTAATCCCATATACCCATCTGTGTACTGTACTCTACTGGCATGTAATCCATCTACCCATCTGTGTACTGGTGACCTACTGGCAAAGTAATCCCCTAAAAAGGCCCATTTGTTGGTACTGTACTCTACTGGCATAATCCATATCCCCATCGTGGTACTGTACTCTACTGGCATGTAATCCATATACCCATCTGTGGTAACTACTGTACTCTACTAGGCATGTAATCCCTATAAACCCATATTGTGGTAACTGATCTACTACATGCATGTAATCCATATACCCATCTGTAACTGTACTCTAACTGGCATGTAATCCTATACCCATCTTGGGTACTGTACTCTCTACTGGCGATGTAATCCATATACCCATCTGTGTACATGTAATCCCCTAAGAAACTATGTGGTAACTGTACTCTACTGGCATGTAATCCATAACATCCCATCTGTGGTACTGTACTCTACTGGCATGTAATCCCTATATCACCCAATCTGTGGTACTGTACTCAACTAACCCACTACTTGGCATGTAATCCATATACCCATCTGTGTACAACTGTACTCTACATGGCAATGTAATCCCGATACCCATCTGTGCTACTGTACTCTACTGGCATGTAATCCACCCTACTTACCAATCAGTGTACTGTACTCTAACTGGCATGTAATCCCATATACCCCACTCATGTGGTAACTGTACTTCTACTGCACTGTAATCCAATACCCTATACCCATCTGAGGTACTGAAAACCTACTGGCAGTAATCCCTATACCCCATCTGTGGTACTCCTTAACTCCCTACTGGGCATGAAATCCCTATACCCATCTGTTGGTACCTGTATCACTACTGCATGTAAATCCCATTAATACCTCCCATCTGTGGTTTACTGTACTCTACAGGCAAGTTTAATACCATATACCCAATCTTTGGGTACAGTACTACTACTGGCCAGTAATCCATCCCAATAAACCCATCTGTTGGTACTGTAACGCTACAGGCATGTAATCCCATATACCCAATCTGTTGGTACTGTTAACTCTACTTGGCATGTAATCCCTATTTGAACCCAGTCTGTGGTAACTTGGTACTCTGACAGGCAATGTAATCCCTTTATACACATCTTGTAGTACTGTACTATCACTGCATGTAATCCCTATACCCATCGTGTACTGTACTCTACTGGCATGTAATCCCTATACCACTGTGGTACTGTATCTATGGATGTATCCCTATAACCCATCTGTGGTACTGTCTATATACTGGCATAATCCCTATACCCATCTGTGGTACTGTACTCGTATATCATGTTTGTTATCCCCTCTATACGATTGGCAGGGGTCATATGGCCCTCGAAGTTCCATCCATCCGCCATAGTCATTGGGCTTATGGGTTTTACGACCAGTGTAGATCCAGATCAGCCTGTGCATCCGCACAGTCTGATCAGAATTTGCACTGGTCACCATTCCAAAAAAATAAGCTGAACAATTTTGTTTACTCCCTCCATATAGAGGTTTAAGTCTATATGGAGGAAGTAAAAAAAAATGTTAGCTTATTTTTCTTCATTTATTGATGCTTTTAGACATATTTAATGTATGTATAGACCTCGGTCCGTTACTTCAACCTGTGTGAAGCACCTGGCATGCTGCAAACAAGCATTATAGATCGCTATCAGGCTACATGAGTATGATATTGGACCAGGAGCTACACTGATTGCAAATCCCATAAGCCCGATTTCTTCAGTCATTTCCATATGGTTTCTCCTGAAGTCTGGTATGGATCTATGCTACTGGTTATAAGCATTACAGATGTGTCATTGGTTGAATGTGACTGGAGAAACGGGGCTTATGGCATTTGTAACCAGTGTAGCTATTGATCAAATGACACATTCCTACAGTCTGATTAGGGTCTATTCATGATGGATGTTTCACTGATGGACTGGGGAACAATGCAGATCCTAATTTGGATTTACACTGGTCGCAAAACCCATAACTCATCATTTCTCCAGTCACAGCCACAAATGTTGTTGTTTACGGACACTGACTATAGCAAACAGTGCAGGAAATGTGTATGGTGATCGGAGTCTCCACCTTGATTGGTCACAAAGGTCACAAACCACATATTACGAGCCATTATCACATGTATAATTCCAGCACAAAAACATTTATACAATTCCCTAACATTGGCCCGTAGCAAGTCTCTGTCCAAAATTTATATCCCAGTAAACTCCCACGCCAAACTACTTTCTACAGGTGCGCTGTCAGTGCTGTCAATGTAAACAAATGTCTGCCGTCTGTCAAAATAATTTTCTTGATGAATTTATTTCAAATGCTGGAATTAAAAGGAATGAATGGCCTTTTTGTGGAATTTATCGGGGTATAAACTTGGAAAAGTCGCGGGAATACTGGACGAAGGCCTTGATATAAACTTGGAAAAGTCGCGGGAATACTGGACGAGGCCTTCCGGCCTTCGTCCAGTATTCCCGCGACTTTTCAAAGTTTATACCCCGATAAATTCCACAAAAAGGCCATTCATTCCTATAATATTTGCAGATGGATCCCGATAGAAGACGTACCAACCTCCACAGAGGAGGCATCGGGCAACTGGCTACGTGAACTTTACAAACAAAAGGTACGTCCTTACATGGTCACCGTCACAAGGAGCTTAAATATGTACACATTTGTAAAGCTAACATATATGTAAACCCACGGTGGATATAGTATGTCATTGGCATCTGCTATTTGGATGCTACACTTCAGACCATACTTTATTTAATATCTCAGCAATTACTGAAGCGATTTTGATACCCCGGATACCACTGAAAATTGAATAGCAACACCTGCCAATGGCCACATCCTCGGAGATTTAGCCATTTAGGAGTTACTTCGAGATGACCTACATATTGCTGGAAATGAGGAAAGATGGGGTGCACTCGGATCCAAAATTTGCCTCGAAATTGTTAGAAAATGCTTTTTGAATACAACCAAAAGAGACACACAAACACTCGCCGGCCTTGATAGTTGTGCTGACATGCAATAATACTGCACATTTGCCAATCCATCAGGAAAACCCGAATTATAATTGCCAGTGTACCTCATCTTTACTTATTTCCAGCAAAATGTTGGTTTTCTCGAAATAACTCGTAAATGGCTAAATCTACGAGCACTGGGACATCGGCAGGTGTTGCTCATCTATTTCTGGGGTATCTGCGCTTTATCGCGTCTAGATCGCTTCAGTAGTTGCTGAGATATTTAATAATGTGTGGGTTTACATATACTGTGGTTTCATTAATTTTCTTCAAGGCTCAATTTTCGTCATTGAACTGGATGACAAATTTACATCCTTGACGAATAATGCACTCAGGCAATAGCCATAGTCCATTCTTGTTGTCACCCCATTTAATTTATAACAGTCATATTTTCTTTAAATTATAAGTGATTTGGCCTGTGAAAAATACCAGTGGCGTGGAAAATACCAGTAAATAATTCCAGCACAAAAATATTTACACAATTCCCTAACATTTGATTGGCCCGTAGCAAGTCTCTGTCCAAAATTTATATCCCAGTAAACTCCCATGCCGAACTACTTTCTGTAATTCTGAGGCGCAGTTAAAATAATTCTTAAGAAAACGGAAAATAAACACATTTTCTTTATGAATTTATTTCAAATGCTGGAATTATAAGGAATGAATGGCCTTTTTGTTGAATTTATCGGGGATATAAACTTGGAAAAGTCGCGGGAATACTGGACGAGGCCTTCCGGCCTTCGTCCAGTATTCCCGCGACTTTTCCAAGTTATAAATTCCACAAAAAGGCCATTCATTCCTATATTAAACAATAATTCAAGTGCGAGTCTAGTAATGTATAATCCCATATGAGACTTATTTGGTTTCTGACCAATGTAAATCCTGGTCAGACGTGCACACCAGTATTTAATAACCAAATCGTAATGGTCGCTGATTTATTACGTGATGTTTTATTGAATGAATGGAAAACATTGTAAACCATGACTAGCAGTGCTCGATATGGACGGTCGCCAAGTCGCCAATGCGAGTGAATTTCATCTTGGGCGAGCAGATTTTACCCGCCGCGTACTTGACACTCGCCCAAATATTTTCTTTTGGGCGACCACACATATTTTGGAAGATGTTCGTCTTTCTTACCAAACTCAAAACATTTGCTGTTTCTGACGATTGTAAACAAATCCTGTGTTATTTTTTAATAAAAACAATCCTTGACCTTTGTCAAACACGCATGTTTACGTTGCTGATTGGGTAGGCATACTCTTGACTGCGTAAATTATCCAATGAAAATGGCGGATGTTACCCGGCGTTCGAAATCGCACCTTGCTTATTTCGTCCTCATTTGTTTTCGGACCCAATCTCTGCATTCTATAAAACAACTTGTCGCATGTTAATTAAGCGCAGAAATGCATTGAATGTAGCTGCATAGCAATACTGATTACCTTTCAAATTATCTACGAATCGATACTATTTCGTGGAATTAATAAACAAAATTGTGACAAACTATCAAGCGCGATTTTGAAAATGTACGAACCGACTTGGGCGAAATAGGTATCATTCGGAATGTTCGGTTTTGTTCGTCGCGATAATAATGGCGGACGAGGAGAAATTCGACGACTTGGCTATCGACTTTGAAGCTGTGCCGGCTCCCAAAAATGAGTGGGATTTCATGATGCGAAAGACAGTAAAGAAGAAGGGTAAATGGGCCAAGTAAGTAGTTGTGTATTTTTTTTTTTTATTAGTGGAACACGTTAAATTACGAAGCCAGAATAGTTGATCATAAGGTTGTTTTCTCCATGACATAATCTCACAGGGTGCAATGTACACATCTGAGGTATGCCGATTGAACCAGGAAGTGATCGATTGTTTTTGCACTTTCTGTTTCACTATGGTTTTGAAACCTAGGGCGACCAACTGTCCGGAATTTCCCGTACTAATTTAAGATGCCCGCCAGCCCGGGTTGTGGAGGGAGATGGGGGGGGGGGTAATTTTCTAGAATTATCTAGCACGAAAATACTATAGTGTGTTTGTTGGGTAATTGTGGGTAATGTCTTGTGGGGCTTTTGTTGTATTTTTACTTTTCTTGTAGTGTTTATTGCGTTCTCTTGGGAATCATTCACTGCTGGTCGGGGAGTGCGTTTTTTCACGCTTTTAAAGGCTCTGAGACCACCGCTGTACGCGTGTCGTGTATTTGATGCAAAGTGTTTGGTTTCTGGTTTTCTTTGGCTCTCTGATCTCCTTTGGGTATATACGACTTTCTATCTTAAGTATTCAGTCTATTGTTTTAGGTATGAGGAGAACGGGGGTAACAGGGGAGTAATGGTGAATTGGAAGAGGGACCGGCCGTGGCTGGAGCTCACAACAGAGGATCACATCACCGTGGACTATTATAAACATAAACATATTAAATTGTACATTTAATTTTGTGTCACTCGTCCATCTCTGCCAGTGTAGATACGCCCCTAATTGCATATTTCATTAAATTGAGTCATACCTTTTTTGGGCTACCAACTTTTCATTTGGGCTAGTGAAATATGGGATTCCCAAATTTTTACTAGCCCAAATATTTTTATTGGGCTAACATGCCGATTCGGCGAGTGTCAAGCACTGATGACTAGACTACGCGAATCTGCAAACAAATTTTGGCTTAAACTGGCCGCTAACGCAATAAACTATCATTTGTCAGATAGCCCGGTAAGCCTTGTCGCATACATGAATGACCTCACCATTAGCGTGTATTAATCTTTGATATAGCTGTGCCCGCGGCATGGCATTGACACTCGCAAAATTGACGAGGGCAGCATATCTTTCAAGTCTGCAAACTGACAGACCAGGGGGGGCGTTTCACTAAATTTTGTGCGACTAAAATGTTCGTAAGTGCCAAATTATGATAGTCTGTCAATTTTGCATTAATAATGTTTTCTTGAAAACAATTGATGGATTTACATTGATTGAGCATAGGCTGCATATGCTCAATAAATGTAAATCCATCAATTGAAATTTCCAGACGATTCTAAATTTGCACTTACGAACATTTTAGTCGTACGGAGTTTAGTGAAACGGGCCCCTGGCTTGTCACTGTAGACCAATCAGCATCGTGTGCATCTTAAATTGATGCCTAGGATATTTTTTAATTGACAACTATTTGTAGATTTTCATACCTTACATGGGATTACCGTAGATCTATGCCTATTGAAATAATTATATGACACAGCCGATGTATCGGAAAGAACCCGTATACAAGATTGAAAATAACCAGGATTTGCTAAGGTCACCGAAAGGTCACCAACCGAATACGAGGTAACTGTTTTCAAAAAGAGGCTCAGCATAGAATACATGCTGATAAGTAAACATTTTTTGAAGTCAACATGTTTTTATTGAGAAACAAGACAAAATAGAAAACAACAACAGACGACAATTTACATTTGCCGCATTCTAGGGTTAATCCGTTTCCTCTTTTCCCCATAGGATGACGACCTAGATACCTACCTCCGTACAGGCAAGTTTGAGGGTCCACCCCCAGCGAAGGTGCCCAAGCGGCTATATAACCTTGTCTGGATCTGTATCTGGGCGGTCATCACGGGTATACCCCTTGTGAAGTACCTCGTCCATCTAGTCACTGCTGCCTCATCTATACACCAGATTGTTGCTGTTTCTGTCGTCTTATTATGTGAGTTCTCTTACTTTTCACATTGATTATCTGTTTTTAGATTATTTTCAATAATATTTATTGTATCTATATATGCATTGGCTCCTAACAGCAGGGCTCCAGATAAGCTGCATATTTGCGTAAATACCCAATTAAAATTGCCAAAAACCCAATTGAAATCAGAAGTAGTGAGTATCAAAAAGCAATAACAAATTTGTGGTACCTTTATCATGCTACAGAAAACAATAAACAGACCAAAAATATAGCATATTTTTCTTATTTGAAAACACATCTTGGTATTTCATTAGAATTGTCTCCAAGACAATTCTAATGAAATACCAAGACGTGTTTTCATTTCAAAGCAAACTATTCAATAATCGCTGTCTGTTGATGTGTAAACAGTAGTGTGATTTTAGTTTACCCAATTAAAATATAAAAATACCCAATTGCTTCAGATATGATGGAGTGAAAATACTCAATTACTAATTCCTTATCTGGAACCCTGCTAGCAGTCCTCTATACAAGTAGTTCTTTTACTGACTTCTGTTTCATTCATGTAGGTTTTGAGAACATTTTCAATAATTAAAGTGGTAGGATGGTAGGGTATGTGTATCTTAACGCTTTTCCTGCTGAGGATACGCCATTATGTTTGCGGAAAATCCTAAATATTGTCCTTCTATGCGCTCAGAAGAATATGTCGCGATCACCATTTGAACCGTCTCATCGAGACGGTTCAAATGAGTGGTCACAACATATACTTTCATTGAGAAATATAATAAAATATTTAATAAATTTCATACCCGTAAAGGTGTATTCCGAAAGGAATGGGTTAACAATGAACCCATCCTTACAGGTTTATATCTTAACTGAATCTTACAGGGATTCACGCTTGGGACCATGCGATTTGGTGTTGCACGGGTGCCTGGCATCATATCTGGATACTGTCTTTCAGTGCTGAAAGTTTTATTGTAATTTATGGCTGTGACTGGAGAAATGGGGCTTATGGGTTGTGTGACCAGTGTAAATCCACAGGTGGAAGACTCGGACCTATGACACCAAAAAAATGCCTATTAAAAAAATCCCATTACCCCACCCACTTGGTCTTGTACACTACCATATTCTATTTATATAGAATATGGTAGTGTACGAGACCAAGTGGGTGGGGTAATGGGATTTTTTTAATAGGCATTCTTTTGGTGTCATAGGTCCGAGTCTTCCACCTGTGTGTAAATCCAGATCAGCCTGTGCATCCGCACAGTCTGATCAGGATCTGCACTGTTAGCCATTCCATCAGGGAAACATCCGTAATGCTTCTAGCAAGCAATAGATCACTATCAGGCTACAGGAGTGTGCTATTTGATCAGGAGCCACACTGGTCACAAAACCCATAAGCCATAAGCCCCATTTCTCCAGTCACAGCCACATATGACCTTGTTCTTAAATAGAAATATTACCCAAATAATCATTTGAATTCAATAATTATAGATTATTGGCTTTGTGTGAAAACATTGTAGTGGAATAATTGGTCGGAAGGATCAACAAGCTTCAATACTTATACTCGTTCAGCATCCATTATCTAATCAACTTGTGTTGTGGCTGCAAGGATCAACAAGCTTCATTACTGATACTCGTTCAGCGTCCATTATCTAATCAACTTGTGTTGTGGCTGCAAGGATCAACAAGCTTCAATGCTGATACTTTTTCAGCGTCCATTATCTAATCAACTTGTGTTGTGGCTGCAAGGATCAACAAGCTTCAATGCTGATACTTTTTCAGCGTCCATTATCTAATCAACTTGTGTTGTGGCTGCAAGGATCAACAAGCTTCATTACTGATACTCGTTCAGTGTCCATTATCTAATCAACTTGTGTTGTGGCTGCAAGGATCAACAAGCTTCAATGCTGATAACTCGTTCAGCTGTCCATTATCTAAATCAACTAGTGTTGTGCTGCAAGGTCAACAAGCTTCAATACTGATACTCTTTCAGTGTCCATTATCTAATCACTTTGTTGTGGCTGCAAGATCACGTACTCAATACTTATACTCTCAGTGTCCATTATCTAGATCAACATGTGTTGTGGCTGCAAGGATCAATACAAGCTTCAATACTGATTACACGTTCAGCGCCATTATCAATCAACTTGTGTTGTGCTGCAAGGGTCACACAGCTTCCAATTCTAGATACTCGATCAGTGTCCATTATCTAATCAACTTGTGTTGTGGCTGCAAGGGTCAACAGCTTACCAATACAGAAACTCGTTCAGTGTCCAATAATCTAATCAACTTTGTTTTGTTGGCTGCCAAGGATCAACAAGCTTCAATACTTATACACGTCCAGTTCCATTATCTAATCAACTTGTTGTTGTGGCTGCAAGGATCATACAAGGCTTCATACTGAACTCGTTCAAGCGTTCCAATTAACTAATTTCAACTTGTAGTTTGGCTGCAAGGATTCAACAAGCTTCCCATTACTGATCCTCGTTCCATGTCCATTAAATCTAAACAACTTGTGTTGTGGCATGCAAGATCAACAAGGCTTCAATGCTGATAACTCGTTTTCAATGTCCATTATCTAATCAACTTTGCTTGAGCAGCAAGGGTCAACAAGGCTTCCAATTACTGATACTCGTTCAGTGTCGAAAAAAAAGAAAAACCATTATCTAATCAACTTGTGTTGTGGCTGCAAGGATCAACATGCTTCAATAACTTTATAACTCGTTCAGTGTTCCATTAATCTAATCAAGGCTAAGTGCTGTGGCGCAAGATCAACAAGCTTCCATTACTGATACTCGTTCAGTGTCCATAATCTAATCAACTTGTGTGGCGGGCTAGCAGGATCAACAAGCTTCAATACTGATACAACCTTCAGCGTCCATTATCTAATAAACTTGTGTTGTGGCTATATTTCAGTGGTGTTCCTCATGAAGTGGATGATATCGTTTACCCAGATCAAACACGGCACATCGTACGGCCTGAAGGCGGGCGGTGGCCAGAAGACAGCCAAGGTGGAGTAGGACAGGCCGCCAGCCATGCTTCCAGTGGACAATAACTCCTGCCAAATACATTATCCCCTCACGATAGCATGGAGGGGATACAGTGCAGGGCTCCAGATAAGGAATTAGTAATTGAGTATTTTCACGCCATCATATCTGAAGCAATTGGGTATTTCAATATTTTAATTGGGTAAAATAAAATCACACTACTGTTTACACATCAACAGACAGCGATTATTGAAGTTTGCTTCGAAATGAAAACATGTCTTGGCATTTCATTAGAATTGTCTCCTTGGAGACAATTGTAATGAAATACCAAGATGTGTTTTCATGGAAAATAAGAAACATATGCTATATTTGTGGTCTGTTTATTGTTTTCTGTAGCATGATAAAGGTACCACAAATTTGTTATTGCTTTTTGATACTCGCTACTTCTAATTTCAATTGGGTTTTTGGCAATTTTAATTGGGTATTTACGCAAATACGCAGCTTATCTGGAGCTCTGCAGTGATATTTCATGTACTATGTACATTAGTATGTGAGTAACACTTTCTTTGCTCAATAATGTGTTAAATCGAATTTGATAATATTTGGCAACGGTGTGTGTCTAGTTTTCTCTGTCTTGAATGTCTGAATGGTCATCAAGATCACCTAGTTGTTAAGTTTACCCTGCTTACCAATTGCATTACAGTTTTTTGTGGGTTTTTTTTTTTTTTTTTTTTTTTTTGTAATAAATTTGTATTCCCTTGACGTATTTTACAACAATGTGTCCCTAAACATTCTGCTTTGTGCATGCCGCCATGTCCATGGTCAAGTTCAGTGAGTAGTTATGTTCACCTTGTGCTAGCAAATGTGTTGTCACAATAGCTTTTAATCTCTTGACAAATTTTGATAATATTCAGCACAATGTCTGTATAGATATAGAGAATAGTAGGTTAGTGCCGTGAATAGGAAAAAATATCTGTATAGATAAATAGAATAGTAGGTTAGTGCCGTGAATAGGAAAAAATATCTGTATAGATATAGAGAATAGTAGGTTAGTGCCGTGAATAGGAAAAAATATCTGGCAAGGCTTAGGAAACGGGATGGGCGAGGCTCCGCCTCGCACATCCCGTTTCCGTGCCGCGCCAGATATTTTTCCCATTCACGGCACTAACCTACTATTCTATTTATCCCGTCAACACCTACAAATGGCTTTAAAATGCAAAAACCGCAGACACCGCACATATTCATACGCAGTGATTAGGTCGTATTGACAGGATATCAAGAATGTTTCACGGCACATACGCACTGTGTTGACGGGATAAATTGAGCTTTTCTGTACCTTCCCCATCCCAGCAACCCAATGCCAAATATGAGTTTGTTGTTATGTACACTGTGGGTGTCAGTGAGGGGATTTGTTTCATGTAACTCCGCCATTTCTTGTTCACTGTATGTTTATTTTGTGCTTGCAGCATAACTTGATTATCCTATGGAATATTTTCTTGAAACTTCCCACATGGGTATATAGACTCACGTTTGTGTAACACACAAGAACGCACATGTAGTCTATTCATCAAAATTGCAAAGTATACTTGTCTTGAGGGAGAAATTTTTAATTTATCCATTAATTGTTATTATGCTGAATTTATTACATTATCACAGCCATTTTGGCTGTGATAATGTAATAAATTCAGTATAATAATTCTGCATTCTTTTAATTATCAAATATATGCAGTCGTTGGTTCTATATGAAATAATGCATATCGGGAAAAACAAATGATTACTTCCTCAAAGTATACTTTACTAGGTAAGTATGCTTTGCAATTTAGGTGAAATCGGCTACTGATATGGAGTTATTGCCCTTTGGTTTATGCCCCCTTCAACCAATTTATTTGGGGGGCATTATGTTTTATCCTTGTATGTCCATCTGTGCATCAGTTGTGATGGGTTGTGGCATAGGGGTTAGAACACCTGACTTCCAATCCGGAGGTTTTGGGTTCAAACCTTGCCTTGGGCATAAAAAATACTTTCATAGGTGCAAGTGGGGCATCTGTGTTCTAAGAACACATTTTCTTGTTTGTTTGGTTCATATGCTATCTTATATGTTTGAAGACTATTATTGTTATTTCACATTGATTGTTATTTAATTTTATTTTGTATTTAAACATTATAATTCTAATTTTATCACTGTTATTTCATTCTGTTTAGTAACTTAGTTTTGAAGCAGGTACATGTATTCCAGAGTTGCCTTTTACGAAGCTCCAAATTAACAAATCATCACCAAAGATTGTACGTGTAACACTGGGCTTGGGTGGACAAAACTGGGCTTATTGTCTTGCTGACCAGTGCAGCCCCTGATTAGCCGGAGCACTCGCACAGTAAATTACTGGTGTGTGTGGCTGGAGAAGTGGCACGTACTGTTTCTGTGTTCAGTCTGGCTCCTGGTCTGCCAGAACACTCTAGTAGTAACTGATAATAATCTATACTGTTGTTTACAAGCATAATGCGCGTTTCACTGTCTGAATGGCGAACAGTGTAGACCCAGATCGGACTGCGCGACAGACAACAGTAAAAATCCCAAAATCAGAAACCTAACATCATATTCAGTGCTGATTGGGGGATTTCCCCCCATCCGTACAAGGGAAATACAGGATTCAACCCCATTTGGGCCAGCCTAATAAATGACAGGCCGCTAAGCACAAGTAATTAAATCACACCGTTCGCAAAGGCTATACGCCACATTTGTCCAGTCACACCCACATATTCTGGATCCCTGCATCGTCGATATTTCACAGACCGAATGACAAACACTGTAGACCCTTGTAAGGCTGCACAAATCTGCCAGCCTGACTGGTTCTACCCTTGTTGTATAGGCAATGTTTTTCCGAGCATAGCCCATGTGTGACATGCCATGGGATTGAGTTGCATCCATGCTGGTCTGTGACTACACTGTGGCAATATTCCCATTTGTGTCGGGGACAGTATTATAGGAGTGAATGGCCTTTTTGTGGAATTTATCGGGGGATATAAACTTGGAAAAGTCGCGGGAATACTGGACGAGGCCTTCCGGCCTTCGTCCAGTATTCCCGCGACTTTTCCAAGTTTATATCCCCCGATAAATTCAACAAAAAGGCCATTCATTCCTTATAATTCCAGCATTTGAAATAAATTCATCAAGAAAATGTGTTTATTTTCCGTTTTCTTAAAAATTATTTTAACTGCGCCTCACGGTTACGGAAAGTAGATCGGCGTGGGAGTTTACTGGGATATAAATTTTGGACAGAGACTTGCTACGGGCCAATCAAATGTTAGGGAATTGTGTAAATATTTTTGTGCTGGAATTATAAGGCTGTATCTTAGATAACATTAACTTTCAAAGTTTACCTTCTTTAAAATTGTCATTCTAAAGGTCGGACCCATAATGGGTTGTTTTCAAGCGAAAAATGAAATTGAAAATTTATAATAAAATTTGAATTTATGTGTATTCCATTCACAATAAGGGCTTGTATATTCAAGGATTAACACTTTCAACCCTAAGTAACAGGAATGGATTTCGATATGTTAATTTTGCAACTAATCCAATTGTCACAAATTGATTTTCAGACTAATCCATTTATGAAAAAGGGGGTGTTTTTGTTCTCAAATATATGAAAATTACTTGCAAAAAGTGCAGATCCTGATGAGACGGCTCGTCACGAGCCGTCTCATCTGGATCTACACTTTTGGCCAATACCACTATACAGGCCTGTGGTGTTGAAAGGGTTGACATGTTCACAGATGCGATCAAATAAATATGAAATCCCAATTAATCAGTCAAATACATGTAAACATCATGACTGATGATGGCATGTTAATCTGTGAGCTCGGAATTACCGGTATATGTGTATGTTTAATACAATATAGCTGTTCATACGAGGTCTGTGTCGTAGGTTCGCTCGTACAAATACAAACTGCATTTTTCCCTGATGTCTATTGCATGTAAAATGTACACATGATCACCATGCGATTCCAGTGTCTTTCAGTTTGATGGTGTCTATGTGCCAGATAAGTAGCCATGCAGATGTGGCCATACTGTGTTCCCCTTCATTGTGATCATAAAATGCAATACACAACACTTGCAAGGTCGATTCATGATTCACGTATGTAACCGGAAGCCTGAATCTGTTGAGCCAGCGTTGTGTTTTCACAGTTTACTTGAATAACTCATCCAGCCATGGAGCTGAGGTGGCTCAGTGGTTAACTTGCTGTATTTTAGACCTGGCAGTCACTGGTCATATTAGTTTGTTCTTTGTGAGGAAACTGTATCCTGAAGCCTAGTTCGAGGGTGGGTCAATAAGTAGTGTCACTTGACCATTATCTTTTAAACCACTCGTCCAACATGAATAAAATTTGGCACTTGCATTCATTAACGTTATTGGGATTAACGTAGCGTTCATGGCGTCTACAATATATGACCATTTATGACGTGTCTGGCACAGCGGTCAGAATCACTAACGAAAAACAAATGACGTATATTTAAATAGAAGGAATATGAAGGTATACAACAGCAGAAATGCACCATGTGCGGCAGCTCGTTTATAGAAAGCCAGTGCTACTTTACCAGTGAGTCAGAAAATGCGTGACTCCTTTCAGTGCCGGACGGGAGACTACGAAATATGGGAACTGCTGATTTTATTCATAGACTCAAATAATGTTGAGACAATGATAGAAATAAATAACATAGCTGGGCGAATGAAACAGGAATAGATTAGTCATGTATATAACATAGCTCAGTTACATTTTCATACAATTTTAACAAAGTGTTTGAAAATGAGAACAATTTCCGCCAGGTTGGTGCCTGAAAATCTTCGCTCGGAGCACAAATAGTGATGTGTTCAAATCGCCAAGAAATCGCCCAAACTGCATCATAATGAAGAAAACCCCTTCATGTCTTTCATCGATGTAAATGAAGAAGCATAAATATGTTGTGATCAAACGGAATTAACAAGCCAGTCTAAGGAATGCGATGATTTGAACTGTCATTGACAAGAACAATTCTGGCAGAATATAAACTTCGGACACGAATTTCGTACGATCCTGATTGTGTAATTATAGTGCATTGGTGTTAAAATGGTAAAGCAATCAACAAAAAATATCACGAAACATTTTATTCCAAAAATCACAAGCTCTCCAGAAAGAGTCCAAAAGAACTGGACGTGGCATCCATAATTTTACAAAATTACTTGATGTGCCACCACACGAGACTCGTGACATCATTGCTGCGCGTGCGTGATTATGACGTTCTATATCCTGCCTATTCGTCGGACAAAATCTACATAAACATACGATATTTCTTTATTTGAAAACTGCAGTTTTCAAATAAAGAAATATAACTACCGTATGTTTCATATGATGTATCCTCCGTTACAGTAACTTAGATAACATTCAGTCACACGTGACTGCAAGTGTCGAATGTATCAACGCCGGTTGCTTAGCAACAAATGTTGCTGCCCGGTGACAATGGTAATATTCTGTCGTAGACCCCACGAGAGACTACGGCATCACTGGACGGTTGAAAATAGCCAAAATTGACTGCTTTTCTGAGGGCGGCGGGTGACTTATAAAAATCACCGCCTCTCACAATCAGTTAAGGAGGCTCTTGCGACAAGTATTGAAAAATACTCGCAAATGAAGTACAAATCGCGCGCCACAATAAAAATTCAGTAACCGCATCAGATGTGTTCAATTAATTTTTTACAATGTTACCCCACCCACCTATTTTTGGCCAGAAATGTCAACACGACTGAATTTATCGGAATTGTTTTCATGAAAATATGAGGCACAGATACTTTGTTATGTCTTGTTCTATCACTTGTAACACCACACCATTTTCTGAAAATTATTTCAAAACGGGGTCATAACCAGCTCAAATTTTCGCTACAAATGCCCGAAAAATACCTTAAATTCTGAAGCGAAACCGTACCGGCGAGACAGCATAGCATGCGCCATTTTCCAAGATGTCAAAATCAACCGGAGCTAACATTCAGTTTCGTAGAATTATGAAATACTCTAAAAACTACACCTAGTCAAGCCTCCCCAAAGTCAAGAAATATTCATAAACCTATTTTTCTAGACACACTGGTGTAACTTACAGGGTCGGTAGTGAAGTATATAGAAAATAAATCGTCCACCCCCTTTTTAAAGCTAGCTGCCCACTGTCCCGTGAGACCTACCCTGTCGGAATATAGAACGAAAATTAAGTTTTAGACATAATTTTAAAGTTATGTATCATGTGACACTACTTATTTACAACCCCTCATGTTGTTGTCTTGGGACTGGAAACAGTAATCATGTATAATATAAGTGTTAATGTTTGATAATAAGAGTTAGGCAGCACTTAGGCTATGCATCAGTCTGATCAGACTGTATACTGATTGACATACTGTCACTGGCGTAATCAGCAAAATGATTTGGGCCAATTCTGTCCATGTTAATTTGTAAGGGATCACGATATGCAATTATTCCAAATACAAAAGTACAGTGGAACCACTATAACTGGACACACTGGTATGTCCCAATGCTGTCCAAATTGGAGAGCATATTCAGGTATTTGAGTGCTTTAACCCTTTCACCTCTAAGTAACTGAATGGGCTGCGATATGTTTGTTTTGCAACCAATCCAATCATCGCAAAATGATTTTCAGACTATTCCATTTATAAAAAGGGGGTATTTGTTTTTCTCAAAAATATGAAAATTACTTTCAAACAGTGCAGATCCTGATGAGACGGCTCGTTACGAGCCGACTCATCTGGATCTGCACTGTTTGCATAAACCGATATAGCGGGCTTTCGGGTTCAAAGGGTTAAGATGTGTGTATGCTTTACAATAATGAATAACGGGGTGGTTGGTCGGGCGAACGCGACGGCGTAAATTAACGGTAGGGGTTCCTCCTTATAGGAATCACGATCTGCATGGTTTAGCTCTCCGGTACGTTTTTATCTTTGGCTCTTTTATACTCAAGTGAAAAAGTCTTGTCCCCTCTACTAGATTGCGGCTTGTAGGTTTATCGTGGGTGAAAACAAAGAAAACACAACTTTAATATGAAATTTATTCATTACGAAGTTAATGGTATGAAATTCATTATGATATGAAAATCGTGTGTATGCCATATCAGATATGCAAATGAACATCGAAATACCAAATTCACAAAAGTCAGTACCGTGTATGTCCCCCATTAGCCCGAATCACTGCGTTGCACCGTCTCCTCATAGAGTCGATAAGGTCGCGAATTGTTCCTTGCGGAATGTTGGCCCACTCGTCCAAAACGGCTACTTGAAGTTCGTTGACGTTCTTTGGCTGATGTGGACGTTGACGTAATTTACGTTTGACGTTGTCCCATAGATGCTCGATAGGCGCCAGTACAACATCTCTGTATTTGGCTGCGTTCAAGTTTCCTTCAATTGGCACCAAACGCGTCTTGTGGTGAAAACTTATGCCGCCCCAAAACATCTTCGATCTACCGCCGTACCTGTCTTTCTCTAACACACAACAATCGGCGTGACGTTCGTTTTTGCGGCGATATACGCGCGTCCTACTGTCGTGTGTTGACAAGTTGAATCTGAATTCGTCGGAGAAAAAAACATTATTCCAGTCTCTCCGAGTCCATCGCAGATGATTTCTGGCCCAAACAATGCGATTGTTCCGATTCCGTCGTGATAGGATAGGCCCAACGTATGGTCTCCGCGCTCTGATGCCAATATCCCTCAGCCGGTTTTTGACGGTGGCTCTGCTAACGTCACGACCGGCTCTCCCTAAAATCCTTCTCGACGTCGACGCAGCATTTTCCACCCTGTTACGTAAGTGTGAAGTTCGTATGTACTGATCTTGACGTCGTGACGTCACACGCGGTCTCCCGCTGCGTGGCAAGTGTTTGACGGAGCCTGTTCGCCGGAATTTCACCCTCAATCGTCGAATTGTCTTCGTATGGACTCCAAAATTACGTGCGACATCAATTTGTCGGGCCCCAGCATCCAACATGCCTATTGCGCGTTCTTTTAAATTTTCTCCTGACGTCGGCATGACGTTAATCAAGTTACGTCTGAAATGCTGCATACAGCGCGTATTCTCCTAGAGTTTTTTCGTGTTTTTCTTACTTGGCAGACTTGTATGCTTCGTAATGGACAATAATATCGAAGTGAATACTGCACGAGCACCTCGTACATGCCAAAACGATAAGACGTCAATTTCGTGGTGCACGTGCCGTTACAGGAGAATTAATTCAATAAAACCCGGGCATCGCAAATGGATATCCCGTGCGATCTTGTGTGTATAATTTTATAAGTATACGTCATCAATTCATCTCAAAATATGAAATTATAAAAGGGGACAAGACTTGTTCACTTGAGTATATTACCTGGCAGTTGAATTGGGTTGTTGCCCATTATAAAAGTAGTAAGATTATTACTGATCCTACTGTTGGGAGGGGGCCAAGAGATTATGGTGTGGCGAGGACCTGGCATCAGATCAGGATTATTCTGATTTCAGATTATGTTCTGTTTTACTGCCAATGTGATAACTTGGGCATCAGGAACACATGCTTTAACCCATTCCATGTGGAATACCCATATATGGGTATAAGATTTTCTAAAACAAATCTGCAATTTTTCTCATTTCTCATCGAAAGTATATGTTGTGACCACTCATTTGAACCGTCTCAATGAGACGGTTCAAATGCTGGCCACACCATATAATTTTAGGGATATACAACACAACTGATTTTTCTATCAGCAAAATGGGGAATCCCCAGAAATGGGTTAAAGATCATTGTTTCTCCATCATACACGCAAGTTTGCAAACCTGTGTGACATAACAATGGCCGTTAATGATGCATGCTCACCAAAGATGTTATGCAAATTTACAACATTTGAAAACATGTATGTATTATTTGTATCTACACTTAGCCAAAATCCCACCAGCCATGTTCAAATGTATTTTATATCTCCGCATGTACATGTATACTACATTTCAATCAGATGTATGTTTGTATCACTATGTGCCTTGTTATGATGTATTGTACATGAGTATTATGGTGTAACCCTTTCACAACTACATTTTGCTGAATTATGTGTTTTTTGTTATCTGGGCCCGGTTGCTCAAAGCTTCTGTTAGCTTAACAGACTGTTAAATCCGGATTTAACAGTCTGTTACGCTAACAGCGGTTTTGAGCAACCGGGCCCTGCTGTTTAATTATTCTTGATTTAAAACCTGTATTAAAATTGTCTAAATTGAAGACAGCTATTATGTGCTGACAAAACGTGTTTTTGTTATTATAAGAAAAATATGATACATGTATATGGTCGAAAATGGTCATGTTATGAAAATAGATTTAAACTTTATTTTGAAAACCCATAAAATAATCTGAACTGAATACATGTCTGGTCTGGAAATTGTATGTGCATACAATTGTAATTATTTCATAGCTATTATTTACATGTATGCCCCCTATGTGTAGCAGGGCATATTGTGTTGCTCTTGAGGTTCCGTCCTTACGTCCGTCCGTGTACATTTACAGCTACAAGTTTGTAAGATGTTCTCCAACGTGTAATATCTTCTATATTACGCGAAGGATTGCTTCAATATTTGAAACTTGAATCACCTGAACATTTGTCACACACTCGCACCACCATTAACACGACCTTGACCGTTGTCACCTTGAAATGTCACTGAAACACTTAGCCATTTTGTTACGTCAAAAAGTTTCTAAGAGTTTCTCCAACATGTACCATCTTCAATATTACTCAAAGGATTGCTTCAATACCTGGACACTTGAATCACCTGATCATTTGTCACACACTCGCGCCACCATTAACACGACCTTGACCTTTGTCACCTTCAAAATGTCGCTGAAACACTTAGCCATTTTGTGGGTGGCAGGTGGAAGCATGCGATGGGTAATTTAATGATGGGGTTCATCCTTGCCGGAATTCCGATTGGAGACCTGGGGGTCGTTTCACTAAACTTCGTACGACGAAAATGTTCGTAAGATCAAATTTAGGATCATCTGAAAATGTCAATTGATCGATTTACATTTATTGAGCATAGGCTGCATATGCAGCCTATGCTCAATAAATGTAAATCCAATAATTGTTTACAAGAAAACATTGTTAATCTGAAATTTACACTTACGAACATTTTAGTTGTACGAAGTTTAGTGAAACGGGCCCCTGGTTTGGCCCTCACATACGTCTTTGGCATTTTGTATGTGACAGTTGAATCTGGTTATACCCCTTATGTATTTCTCCCCAATGCAGCATGTTAAAACAGGATCGAACCCATTTGCCCTGCCTTACATGACCTTAGCTGTTGATAGGCCATTAAACAAACAAACTCATTTGACGAGACAGCATAAGACGAGATACACAGGCCTCATATATGTGGCAGTGACTGGAGAAATGGGGCTTATGGGTTTTCTGATCAAATTTCACACTCGTGTAGCCTGATAATTATCTATATTCCTTGTTAGAAGCATAACTGGTGTTGCATTGATGGAATGGCGAACAGTGCAGATCCTGATCAGACTGTGCGAATGCACAGGCTGATCTGGATCTACACTGGTCACAAAATGCATGAGCCCATTTCTCCAGCCACAGCCACATATCGGCTGTTACTCAGCAGTGGAGACAAGCATGTTGAATTGTACAAACACAGATAAAATTCTCTCTACCCTGTTATGTTCTGTAATAGATAACAAGTTTACCTGCTCATGGTAACATGCACATTAGGGTTCAACACCGAGAAATAAGAGATTTGTGAATGTTCGGCGGTTTTGCTTCCAGTGTGTATGTGATCCGCATGTAGTTGGTTAATTGTGTGGCGTAATGACCACTTAATACAAATCTCCTCAAAAGATGGATGGTGTTTCCCTGGCAGATTGACAAATAGTGTCATGTGCGGATCCAGGCGGGGGCGTGTCCTCTAAAATTTGTCAAATTTAGATTTTAAGTTTTTAACCCATTTTTAGCTCGCCTATTCGAAAAATAATGAGAGCTTATGTAGTCACCCCGGAGTCGGCGTCCTCTTCACACCTTGGTTAAGGTATTTAGTCAAGCTTGTATATGGAATGCTCGTGGCCCTACATCCACCATACTTGGACAACTTCATCTCCTAGTGATGTACATCAACAACTCCTGACCTATATTTGACCTTGACCTACATTTAACCTTGAATTACTTAGAGTTATTTCCCCCTGGTTAAGGTTTGTACTCAAACTTGCTTAAGGTTTATAGTCTAGCTTGTATATGGAATACTCCTGGTCCTACACCCACCATACTTGGACAACTTCATCTCCTAGTGATGTATGTCAATAATCCCTGACCTATATTTGACCTTGACCTACTTTTACCCTTGGATTACTTAGTTATTTCCCCTTGGTTACGGTTTTTAGTCAAGCTTGTATATGGAATACTCCTGGGCCTACAGCAACCATACTTGGAAAACTTCATCTCCTAGTGATGTACATCAATAACCCCTGACCTATATCTGACATTGACCAACATTTAACCTTGAATTACTTAGTTAATTTCCCTTGGTTAAGGTTTTTAGTCAACCTTGGTTAAGGTTTTTATGCGGGCTGCGGCCACCTTGTTTCTCAAGCTATGTGTACATCGACAACCCTCATAGTCGAGCTATGCTGTTCTCATACAGCTCTTCTTTTTTACGTGGAAAAATTTGATTATTTCCTTATTTCTCACCGAAAGTGTATGTTGTTACAACTCAGTTGAACCGTCTCGTCGAGACGGTTCAACTGAGTGGTAACAACATATACTTTTGATTAGAAATAAGAAAAAATGCAGAAAATAATCTGAATTTTATGAAATTTGAAGATCATATGTGTCTTGTTTGAAATTCACACCCCCCTCTAGACATAAATCCTGGATCCACCCCTGAGTGTGGTTCCTGATCAGACTGCGGATTTGCATTCTGGTCTGTGTTTACCCTGTTCACAAAGGTAATATTAGCTAGGTTTTGTCAAGACGTGGCACATTTTTGGTTTACTGCTTCATAAAGCTTCCTGCAGATAAGACTGCACATGCACCTAAATACCTGTACATCTTGGCTGCCCGCTGATAAAATAACCTTGGGACATTTGTTTCCAGTGTAGATCTTGATCAACGAATTGTTGGCGTATACTGTATTTATTCTAATAGTAGCCCTCCCCTCCCATGTTTGCATTCTAAATATGTTACTTTCACATACAAAAGCCATTTAAAACTAAAAGACTTAAAATTGTATGTGAAATAACATATTTTGTTCCTATTTTCCACGTTTCAATCCCCACAAATTGCATAGCCCCAGGGGCGTTTATTCGGTACTATTACTATGGTTAGATTGTCCATCCGTGTGTCCATCAATAAACTTAGTAAAGCCTGTAAAGTTCTTATAGCTTCTGTTCCCTGCATGGAACTTCTCGATAGTTCACTCATACATATAATTGATGGTCCTCTATCTGTACATATACGTGGGTGGTGGTCGGGCGAATGAGACGGTGTAAATAAACGGTATGGGTTCCTCCTTATAGAAATCACGATTTGCCTGGTTTGGCCCTCAGCTACGACATCGATGTGTTAAATTATGATCAATTTTACTGACAAATATGGCTGATGTTTATCAGTGTTTATGATTGCAATGCACACAGGAATTTATTTCAGTGCTCTTACATCGGAATTACAGTGAAACCTCTAAACCGGACCCCCTGGGGACCTCCCAGGGTGTCCGGTTTAGAGGTTTCACTGTTTTATAATTTGACAGACACCACCCAGTCACTATTAGATCTACTTTGCTAAATCATTCCATGTGTAGTAGATTGTCATTTCCTCTGGCCTCTGTCACCAAGGAAACGTTGATCTGACTGGAGAATGGGGCTTACCGTAATAACCCTAAATATTCGGACACCATTTGTTTGGCATTAAAATATATTGTTTCCCCACATCAGTGAGCATGCCAATTTAGTTTATTGCTTTAATCGCAATACAATAACAATGTATTTGGATACAATTTAATAGGGGTTTCCCAAAGCAAATTGTGTCCGAATACATAAGGTTAATACGGTAATGCTGTTGTTGCCAGTCTAGCACCTGATCTGATGGCACACTCCCGCAGCATGATAGTCACCTATATTGTTTGTTCGAAACATGCCGCTTGTTTCACTGACTGTATAGTGAACAGTGCAGACTGAGATCGGACTGTGTGGATGTGCAGGCTGGCCTGGGTCTACACTAGTCACAAATGCTTTAAGCCCAATTTCTCCAGTCACATTCAGATATGAGAAAAGCCATGTGATTTTGTACCTAAGAAGATGGGCGATACTAATGTACATGTATGATATTGTTTGTAAATGATGTTGAAAGTTGACAAAATGTTCAGAGCAAATGCGAGATGGATTGTGGACTAGGGGTTAGAACACTTGACTTCCAATCCGGAGATTGTGGGTTCAAACCTCGCTTTAGGCATCAAAAATACTTTCATAGTATTTCCATCCCACTGCTCTGTCGGATGAGACTTTAACTGGTCCCGTCTCTACATGACCCTAGCTGTTTGTTGGTGGCACGTTAAACCCATTCATTATATGAATGAATGGCCTTTTTGTGGAATTTATCGGGGTATGAACTTGGAAAAGTCGCGGGAATACTCGTCCAGTATTCCCGCGACTTTTCCAAGTTTATATCCCCGATAAATTCCACAAAAAGGCCATTCATTCCTTATAATTCCAGCATTTGAAATAAATTCATCAAGAAAATGTGTTTATTTTCCGTTTTCTTAAGAATTATTTTAACTGCGCCTCACGGTTACGGAAAGTAGTTTGGCATGGGAGTTTACTGGGATATAAATTTTGGACAGATACTTGCTACGGGCCAATCAAATGTTAGGGAATTGTGTAAATATTGTTGTGCTGGAATTATTTTCACTTTGTTTTCAGAGCAAATGCCAAATAGAATTCCGTATTTGCTTATGAAACTTTTGACATCGTTTACAAAAAAAAATTGTAATTATTTTTCATTAAAAATTGCATATCTTCTTAATAGGTAGAAAATCATAAGCCAAGTATTGTCATAATATCATAAAAAATAGTTTATTTTAGGTTATGAATTTACAGATAATATTTGTTTGCTTTTGTTTCCACTTTTATCTGTCATTGAACAAGATTTCACTGTTGTACTTTGCTATGTAGTCGCTATCTAGGACCGAGTGTATGGGGTCACCAACACACACGTACATGGAATACAATACCATATATTACTGTTTATTTATTTATTCTAACCAGAAATGTGAATATGTGATTATGACTATATCTCCCAGTCTCTGTGAACAACGCGACAGGATATTAACCAGGTAACGTTAAATTAAACTTTATTTATTTGACAACGATTACAAACAAGTGCGGAAGCACTGATACAAGAGCTTTGGTTGCCACAGGTGGAGGCGTTAGTGTTGACTTTAGTGTGTGACAACCGGAGAAACCCAATTGTCAGATCTGGTTACCACATATACAATCTCATGTAGTTCCCTGCTCAATTAGGGATGGTCCGTGGTATATGGTATTGGACTTCAATACCGGAAGTTGCAAGTTCAATCCTCAACCTAGGCGTGAAAAATACTTGCATTGTATTTCCATCCCACTGGTCTGTCGGATGAGACTTTAACTGTGGTCCCGTCTCTAATGACCTTAACTTTTGGTGGGACGTTAAACCCTTACATTCTCACTTTCTCCGATCATCTATATTCATGTATTATCTCAGTTTATCTCTATTTTCACATCTTTTAACAGCAGACATCTATTGCAGTATATATCAAATATCACGTGTTTATTGCATAAAAAGGCATTTGCTATGGAGCCCCGCAGGGGACGTAGAATTCTTTTTTTTTTATTAATTTGTTCCCACGAAATAACAAAGTGTTCTCTCAATTTAACAATTTGTTCACGGGAACGAATTGTTAATTCGTGGGAAGGAATTGTTATATCGTGGGATCGAATTGTTAAATTGAGGGAATGAATTGTCATTTCGTGAGAACAAATTGTTAATTCGAGGGAACGAATTTTTAATTAAGGGAACAAATTGTTATTTTGTGGGAACGAATTGTTATATCGTGGGAACAAATTGTTACATGTTATGTGATCATTACACCTTCAATGTATGATAATGTGTTTATGTAATAAATATAATCTAACATTCTTGTTGATTTAACCCTTTCAACCTTAACGTTTCCTACGCTGTTGACGAAAATTGCTGTCTGCTGTTTTTGGCGGGAGACATACTGTCTCCACGCTATTGGGATCGTGATTCTGGCCGTTTGCACGGGTCTACTTTCGGCTCAATTTGCGTTCGCAATTAACAACAGTCCGGTGACATTTAAGGTCAGCGAGTGAACTGAAAGAAAGTTATTAATAGCAACGGCAATGCTCAACATTATGTGTAAAATAGTTGGCATGCCCAACTTCACTTTTGTGGTTTACGGGCGATTTTCGAAAAATTACCCTCTGGGTGAGCGAAACAAAATTCATGAAAACATTTTGCCGTTCATGCAGCATACACGTATGTAGGCCTACGCCCAGTCATAATTTTGAAAAGATTTCACATAATATTATGTCACACCTCCAGAGTTCCTGTTGGGTATGCAATTTGGATTACTCGGTTTGTTTCCCTATTCTGCAAAGTACCGATTTGGCCAAATAAACATACTAAAAATATGAAAATTTCCCCGTTTTTTTTCTTCACATTACGAAAAACCTATGCTGCCAAAAATATTTTTTGAACGCACAAACTTTTTGGCAGAGGGCACCTCTCACCATATCCGTATAAAGGCGTATATCACCACTTCAATTCTGGGTTCTACCCCAATAAATACGTCCGCAATATACCTCGTATTAGTCGGACATAAAGCACCTTTGCTTCATCAACCTATTTGTGTTTAGAGCAGGCTGTATTTTACAAACACCAGTAACTGATCAAGTTCTCCAAATTTGCAGATTGTACATCCAATAATCAACATCGAATATATTTCTAACAAGGAATTTCTGAGTATGCAAATTCACAAGTGGCTACTTGTCTCCCGCCAGTCAGTACTTTCAGTACTTTGATTCATTTTTGCTTCAATTCTTAACAAAAAAATGGTTTTGACAGCACATGAGAATCGTCTCCACTGGACGACAACATTTAATTTAACGTAGTAAGGGTTAAATAACTGGCATGGACTGTGATACATTAGTACGTTTTCTGACCAATCTTATACTCAATTCTAATAGTCATAAAATGAATTTCAGACTAGTCATTTATAACAAGAGTGCCGAGTGGGTGGCAGTTGGGAGCATGCGATGGGTAGTTTAACGATCGGGATTCATCCTTATCGGAATCCCGATCGGAGACCTGATTTGCCCCTGATGTGTTGAATCTGGTTATACCCCTTACATGAGTAATATGATTAATCATAATTATATTACTTTTAGGGGAAGGGGCCATGTGGCTTTGGTGTGGTATGGACCTGGCACCAGGTCGGGTTATTCTAATTTCAGGGCTAAATATTCCGTTCTGATTTTGGGATTTTCACCCCAAATGCAGCAGGTTTAATACGTGTTCGAACCCGTTGGCCAAACCTTAAATGACAAGAGTGCCAACAACCACAATATACGCCCGTCGAGGCAAAGCCAGTCAACAAGTGGAGATAACTCGCTGAAAACAAATAGGTTCTTCATCTTGCCGTAATAAACATGTTTACTGAATTTGGTTATGATCCGTCAAGTAGAACTTGAGTTATTGTGTGGACAAGTAATACAGAGTGCGCAAATTAAAAATGGCCGCCAAGGGGAGATGAGTCATCGAAAACATTTGAAAATAAATAGGCTCATTTGTCTTGTCGTGATAAACATGTATATCGAAGTTGGTTACGATCCGTCGGGTAAAACTCTAGTTATTGCACAGACAAGCTGTGCCCGACCACACAAGGTGAATACATAATAGTTGTGTTCCTTTTTTTCAAACGGGCGTGTAAAAAAGGTGTTTTTTTCTAATTTCTAAAAAATCTATTATAAAATTGCTAGCAAAAAGTGCAGATCCTGAAGAGACGGCTCGTTTTGAGCCGGCTCCTCTGGATATACACTGTTTACCAACACTACTATAGAGGTATGTAGTGTTGAAAGGGTTAAACCTTAGACCGCTATCTTATTTCTTTTGTCGTCTGCTGTTTATTTTTTATTTTAAATTGTTATCATCAAAAACATGCTTTGACAGCACTTTAGAATAATTTACAACATGCTTTGACAGCACTTCAGAATCATTTCCATTGGAAAGAATTCTGAAGTGCTGTCAAACCATGTTTTTATTGATAAATAAGGCAAGATATAAAAGCAACAGCAGACGACAATTGTTGTGAGTAGCGGTCTAAGGGTTAATATGATATTCATTAGAGTTCTTGAATTATGCCATAAGAAATAAAATCCGTAAACATGTTTAATACGTACATATATTAGATCGTGTAAGATCCTGGACAATGAGTGGGGCTAAATGACAGCTGTAGTGAGGAGCTGGCACCAGATCAGGTTATTCTAATTTCAGGACTGAATACCGGTGTATATTTGTATACCCCACCGCGATAGTGGAGGGGGCATTTAGTTTTACCCTTGTCTGTCCGTCCCGTCCTACCGTCCGTCACTAACCTAGTAAGTCGTAAAACTTTTAAACCTGAACTTTTTAGAATTTGACAATGTTGCCTTGTAACTCGTAAAACTTTTAAACCGTACTAGCTACAGACCTGAAACTTGGTATGTAGCTTCTTTATGATGAGTAGTTTATTTTTATTTTTGAATCGACCCCGGGGTCATGGATTATCTCCTTGTTTTCGGCTTAGAATTTTCCAATTTTGGCTTGTAAGTCGTAAAACTTTTAAACCGTAATGGCTACACCCCTGAAACTTGGTATGTAGCTTCCTTATGATGAGTAGATGCGCAAAGTTTATTTTGATTTTTGATTCGACCCCGGGTTCCTGTATTATCTCCCTGTTTTCGACTTAGAATTTTCCAATTTTGGCTTGTAAGTCGTAAAACTTTTCAAGTAAGGCTGTAGTCGTACTTTTAAACCGTAATAGCTACACCCCTGAAACTTGGTATGTAGCTTCCTTATGATGAGTAAATGCGCAAAGTTTATTTTGATTTTTTATTTGACCCCCGGGTCATGCATTATCTCCCCCTTTTCGACTGAGAATTTGGCAATTTTGCCTTGTAACTCGTAAAACTTTTAAACCCTAATACAGACCCGAAACTTGGTATGTAGCTTCCTTATGATGAGTATATGCGCAAAGTTTATGTTTCGATTTTTTATTTGACCGCGCCATGGATTATCTCCCTTTTTGGACTTGGAATTTTGCCTCATTTATTATCACAGCGGTATGTGGGGCATCCGTGTTCTATGAACACATTTTCTAGTTTTCTATAAATATTCAGTTCTGATTGTGGGATTCATTGAAAATTATTCTAATATGCTGTCGAATCATGTTTAGGTGAGAAAAATGGAAAATAAATAAACAGCAGAGTCGACAAAATTTAATTCTGCATTGTAAGGGTTAAAATGATATCGAAAAGCTAAGCAATATGTGGTCTGATACGTGTGATTGACGAGCTTGTCAGAGATGTCATCAGTTGAAACTTGTTGAGAAAGTATGGTATAAATCGTAAGATAATTATGTTATCTTTATGACATGTTATTTAAACTTAAAATAAATCATGAGAGCAAGGGATGCATATTTACACATGCCTTCCTTTAACCCTTATACCGCTACTCACAACATTTGTTGTCTGCTGTTGCTTTTACGTATTGCCTTATTTCTCGATAAAAACATGCTTTGACAGCACTTCAGAATCATTTCCAATGGAAATGATTCTGAAGTGCTGTCAAAGCATAGTTTTGATGATAAAAATGGAAAATAGAAAATAAACAGCAGACGACAAAAAAATAAGGGTTAATGGTTCTCTATCATGCTGTGCCAAATTCACGACTGTCAGACTCGCGCTAACAGCAAGGTCATAGTCACAACCATAAAATCACAAATCTTACTGCGTTCACAAAATTAACACTGGGTGGGGGGACCCTAATGGTTTTATCGCGCCCGCTTGCGGACATAGATATAGTCGGCAAATTGACGTACGTACGTCCGTCCGGTTAAAAGTGTTCTGGATTTAGGTTAAAGTTTTCAAGAACACTACATCTCTGAAACCGCTTCGCCAATTCATTCGAAAATTCACATGTGTCTTTATCATCATCCATATTTTCATTCTATGCCAAACCCCTGTGCCCAATGTAAAGGTCAAATTAGTTTTATTTTATTTGTTGTCGCCCTCGCTGGCGGACACCGCGATATAGTCAGCACATTGGTATACTGTCCAAGTTTGTTTAGTCATATCAAATGCCTCAGTGGGAGCAACATGCGGGCCGGAGTCATCTAGTCAATCGTGCCGTGCCAAATCCATGATCCTCAAGCCCCCTGCTAACCCCAAGGTTAAAATCACAATCTTAATTAGTGCTTTCACAAACTTAACATTGGGGAAAATTTGTTAAAACTTCTGTTTCTGTTCATTCCACTTCTTGATATTTATACCCCGGCATAGGAAGTATGTCAAGGGGTACATAGTTTTCGTAATTCCGTCCGCCTGTCCGTCCGTCCATCCACGTTAAAGTTTTTGAGTACCCATTATTTCTGCAACGGTAAGTCGGATTGACTTCAAACTTCACATACTTCCTTATCATCCATATGTTCATTGCATACCACATCCATGCGGCCTTCATGTCCAGTTACTTTGTGTTAAAGTTTATTTTAAACATTTGCGTTAAAGTTTGTATATGTCGGTCCAGGCAGTGACCAGGGGTATACGTGCGCCCCTGCTCACTTTCTGTGTTTACACATGCTTTCCCCTAATAGTTCGCTATCATGCCATGACACCCACTAACCCTGAGGTCAAGGTCGCAACCCAAGTAATTCTAGTGTGGCGAGGACCTGACAACAGATCAGTATTATTCTGATTTCAGGGCTGTAAAGAAAGTTTTTGTCTGTGCGTGCGCCCGTGCGTGCGTCTGTCCGTCTTTCCGAAATCTGCGTTGTAAGTTTTTAAAAATACAATCAAATGCCTCGGCGGGCTCGACATGCGGGCCGCGGCCATCTGGTTTATTTTAAATATTCAGTTCTGATTTTGGGATTTTCCCCCCATTTGTACATGTACTTGAACATGTACATGTACTTGTACAGGTAATATATGGGATTTAGTACTAAACCCATTGACCCGGCCTTAAATGACCTTACCTTACTACAAACAAACAAACAAGGTCACAACCATAGCGTTCACAGATTTAATTTCTTTTCCTTACATGCAGCTTCTTGGTATGCGTTGAAACTAAGCCACCACGAACTGCACTTTGTTGTCTCTTGACAACTCCTGTATACCCATATCCTAGGCTCGGACTAGATGATCCCATCGCGTAGCCCAATATATTCATTCCCCACCCCAACCATGCTCCCCATGCCCAAGGGCAAGGTCAAATAACTTTGAAATTTCATATTCACTAGCTTTTTTAGCTCACCTGAGCAAAGCTCATGTGAGCTATTCTTATGGCAAAGTGTCCGTCGTCCGTGAACATTTTCAATCATCTTCTTCTCCCGAACTGCTGAGCCGATGTTGGTCAAACTTTACAGGGATGATATATGGGTGATGCCATTTCAGATTTGTTAAAATGAAGGTCATCGACAATCCAAGATGGCCGCCGTGGAAAAGTAGGTCAAATTCTTAAAAAATCTTCTTCTCACGAACCGCCAGGCCGATTTTGACGAAATTTTGTATGAATGATCGATAGTTAATGCTGATTCAAATTTGTTCATATGGTGGCCACTGGGTCAAAAATGAGCGTGGCCCTCGAGGGGTCAACTAGGGGTCAAATTATATTTTTGCCCGAATATGGTCATATAATATATCAAATCGAAGGTATCGACTAGTCGATCACTCTGGAGCATTTTTTGTCTAAATCAGATGATTTTGTCATCCAAAATGGCCACCGAAAGGTAAACAAGTTGTTCTTTTACTAAATATTTCAAACGTATTCTTCTTGTGAACTGCTTGGCCGATATTGGCTAAACTTAACTGTAGTGGTCTGTGGGTGAAGCCTGTCCATTTTTGTTAAAATGGAGGTCATCACCAAATCCAAGATGTCCGCCGTTGAAAAGTAGGTCAAATTGTCAAAAAATCTTCGTCTCACAAACCTCCAGGCCGATTTCGACGAAACTTGGTGTGAATGATTGATAGTTAACGCTGTTTCAGATTTTTTCATATGGTGGCCCCTGGGTCAAAAATGGGCGTGGCCCGAGGGGTCAACTAGGGGTCAAATTATATTTGTGCCCGAATATGGTCATATAATATATAAAATCGAAGGTATCGACTAGTCGATCACTCTGGAGCATTTTTTGTCTAAATCAGATGATTTTGTCATCCAAGATGGCCACCGAAAGGTAAAAAAGTTGTTCTTTTGCTAAAGATTTCAAACGTATTCTTCTTGTGGACTGCTTGGCCGATATTGGCCAAACTTAAGTGTAATGGTCTGTGGGTGAAGCCTGTCCATTTCTGTTAAAATGGAGGTCATCACCAAATCCAAGATGTCCGCCGTTGAAAAGTAGGTCAAATTGTCAAAAAATCTTCTTCTCACAAATCCCCAGGCCGATTTCGACGAAACTTGGTGTGAATGATTGATAGTTAACGCTGTTTCAGATTTTTTCATATGGTGGCCCCTGGGTCAAAAATGGGCGTGGCCCGAGGGGTCAACTAGGTGTCAAATTATATTTGTGCCCGAATATGGTCATATAATATATCAAATCGAAGGTATCGACTAGTCGATCACTCTGGAGCATTTTTTGTCTAAATCAGATGATTTTGTCATCCAAGATGGCCACCGAAAGGTAAAAAAGTTGTTCTTTTGCTAAAGATTTCAAACGTATTCTTCTTGTGAACTGCTTGGCCGATATTGGCCAAACTTAAGTGTAATGGTCTGTGGGTGAAGCCTGTCCATTTCTGTTAAAATGGAGGTCATCACCAAATCCAAGATGTCCGCCGTTGAAAAGTAGGTCAAATTGTCAAAAAAATCTTCTTCTCACAAACCTCCAGGCTGATTTCGACGAAACTTGGTGTGAATGATTGATATTTAACGCTGTTTCAGATTTGTTCATATGGTGGCACCTGGGTCAAAAATGGGCGTGGCCCGAGGGGTCAACTAGGGGTCAAATTATATTTTTGACAGAATATGGTCATATAATATATCCAATCCAAAATATCGACGAGACGATCACTCTGGAGCATGTTTTGCCAAAATCAGATGATTACGTCATCCAAGATGGCCACCGACAGGTCAAAATGTTGTTCTTTTACAAAGGACTTCTTCTTGCGAACTGCTTGGCCGATATTGACCAAATTTAACTGAAATTGTTTGTTGGTGAAGCCTGTTGATTTTTGTCAAAATCGAGGTCATCACCAAATCCAAGATGTCCGCCGTTGAAAAGTAGGTCAAATTGTCAAAAAATCTTCTCACAAACCGCCAGGCCGATTTCGACGAAACTTTGTATGAATGATCGATAGTTAACGCTGATTCAGATTTGTTCATATGGTGGCCTCTGGGTCAAAAATGGTCATGGCCCGAGGGGTCAAATAGGGGTCAAATTTTATTTTTGACCGAATATGGTCATTTTATATATCAAATCGAAGGTATAGCAGTAAATCACATGCACATTCGCAATATATGTTAGATCAGAAGGTACCAACAAATTATGTGGAACATTTGAAGTTGTAAGTGAAGAGTCTTTGTGAAATCAAGATAACCACTATGGAGGCTTTTAGGTGAGCGATACAGGCCCATTTGGGCCTCTTGTTTCACTTTCAGTAGATGTGTGCGGGTTTCTCCATTCTCCTATAACTCCTTTAGTGTATGACCGATTGGCTTCAAACTTCATATACACGTTATCATCCATATATTCATTCCCAACCCCATCCATGCACCCCTGTGCCCAAGTCAAGGTAAACAAACTTTGAAATTTCACATTCAGTAGATGTGTGCGCTTTTCTCCATTCACCTATAACATCTTTACATTATGAGCGATTGGCTTAACACTCCATGTGCATGTTTCTCATCATTCATAGTACCATTCACTGCCCCACCCACGCTCCCCCACACACAGGGTCAAGGTAAAAAACCTTTGCAATTTTCATTGCAATGCTCATTTCTCCATTCCCTATAATGTGTATGAGCGATTGGCTTGAAACTTCATGTGCATGTTTCTCATCATTCATATTTGGATTCCCCGCCCCACGCATGCTCCCTCGCCGCCAAGGTAAAACAACCTTTAACCTTCTGTTCAGATTCAGTAAAGGGGTGGGCATTTCTCCATTCCACTATAAAATTATTTACTGTAACAGCGATTTGCTTGAAACTTCATGCGCATATTTCTCATCATTCATATGTTCATTCCCCGCCAGACCCATGCTCCCCACGTTCCCAACATCAAGGTCCAATAACGTTAACTTTAGCAAGTCTACTGTAACTTCTTTTTTAGTGTACGAGCGATTGACTTGAAATTTTATGTGCATGTTTCTCATCATTCATAGTTTCTTCCCAGCCCCACTGATGCTCCCTCCGTGCCCAAGGTCAAGGTCAACTAACTTTGAAATGTATCATTCAATAAAAGATGCGTGCGTGTTTGTCCATTCTCCTTTAACTTCTTTACTGTATGAGCGATTGGATTAAAAGTGAATGTGCATGTTTATAATCTAACCACCAGCCATGGGATACATGCCGTTGGCGGCGTTCTTGTTAAAAAATATATAATTCTGAATGCTAGTTGTTTGTGCTGTACACTAGTGTCGGGAATAGAAACTAAATTAGTTACACATTGTTTTTACGTTTTTATCTTTGGCTCTTTTGTTACCTGGGAGTTGAATTGGGTTATTGCCCATTATAAAAGTAGTAAGATTATTACTGATCCTACTGCTTTTGGGAGGGGCCAAGTGATTCTGGTGTGGCGAGGACCTGGCATCAGATCAGGATTATTCTGATATCAGGGCTGAATATATAGTTTTGTTATTGTAAATATTCAGTTCTGATTTTGGGATCCCCCCCCCCCATTTGTACATGTACTTGAAAATGTACATGTACTTGTACAGGTAATATATATGGGATTTAGTACTAAACCCATTGACCCGGCCTTAAATGACCTTAGCTGTTGATAGGCCGTTAAACCCCAACGAACAAACAAAACACATTGTTTTAAAGTCACTATTTTTATTAAATTGCTCACAAAGGAGTGATAATTATAGTAATTTCCAATAACCTCCGAAGGGAAGCACATTTAAATGTGCTTCCCTTCGGAGGTTATTGGACATTACTATATTAGTTACGTTTAACAAAGTCTCCATGCTCATTTCGGAAACTCAATAAGACTCCATTATCTCCCCTGTTTTAACAGTTGTGCAAAGTTGTTACATTGGATTTTTAAAAAAATGCATTTCGTTGGTATATATCAAAGCGAAACGTGACACAGCGAATAATTCATATATGAATAAGACGCAATTAATGCCTTTAAGACATCGTCTGATATGTGGTCAGTGTAAACATATTCACCTGTAGTAAAATCGTATGATAGTTTGTCGAAGTGCATGAATGTTGTGTGTTGCAGATTCTGTTAGTATTTAGATTGATAAGTTCAGTGCCACAGGCCATAATTCAATGTTTACAAACAGCCAGATGACGTACACACTGGATGTACACACTGGCAGGTCCCTAGGGTGACCCAGTTTAGAGGTGCCACTGTTTGTAAGGCACGTTATTACCACCAGAGACACATAACTGAAACCATTCACAGTTAAAGAGACTGCATGTTTATGTGTGTCCTGTTTAGATAAGTTCTATTTGTGGCCGTGACTGGAGAAATGGAGCTTATGAGATATGTTACCAGTGTAGCTCCTGATCTAATAGCTCACTCCTGTAACCTGATAGCAATGTATATGCTTAGTAACCCTTAGACCGCTACACACAACAATTGTTGTCTGCTGTTGCTTTTATATATTGCCTTATTTCTCAATAAAAACATGTTTTGACAGCACTTCAGAATCATTTCCAATGGAAATGATTCGGAAGTGCTGTCAAAGCATGTTGTAAATTATTCTAAAGTGCTGTCAAAGCAGGTGTTTGATGATAAAAAATAGAAAATATACAGCCGACTGTGACGACAAAAAAAATAAGATAGCGGTGTAAGGGTTAATAGCATGAACGGGTGTTCCATTGGTGGAATGACAATGAGTGCAGCTCGTAATCAGTCTGTGCAGATACGCAGACTGATTTGGATTCATGCTGGTCACAAGACCCATAAGCTCCATTTCTCCAGTCACATATATGCACATATTGGTCAAAGGTTCAATGTTTTAATACTGGCAGATCTATGATATACATAACATAACTGTCACTATATGTCCGCTGCACTATATTTAATAATTTATCTTTCACTGGTATTTACCTCTTGCACCTCTTCTGGGGCCTAAATTAAAATTATCTTTGCCATTTACCGCCCATCCCGAATGCTTAGCCCTGACTCAAAGGTTACTAAGCCTATTACCTTTAGGAGAACGGGGCAATTGACTTTGGTGTCGTATGGACCTGGCACCAGGTTCGGTTATTCTAATTTCAGAGCTGAATATATATACCTATTTTTTCTATGTAAATTACGGAGCCCCGCAGGGGACGTAGAATTTTTTTTTGTTAATTCGTTCCCACGAAATAACAATTTGTTCCCACAAAATAACAATTCGTTCCCTCAATTTAACAATTCGTTCCCACGAATTAACAATTCGTTCCCACAAATTAACAATTCGTTCCCTTAATTTAACAATTCGTTCCCACGAAATAACAATTCATCCCACGGGAACGAATTGTTAGTTATATCTTGGGAACAAATTGTTAATTCGAGGAACAAATTGTTAAATTGAAGGATCGAATTGTTATTTTGTGGGAACGACTTGTTAATTCGAGGGAACGAATTGTTAAATTGAGGGAGTGAATTGTTATTTCGTGGGAACGTATTAATAAAAAAATGCATGTCCCCTGCGGGGCTCCGTAGTAAATAGTCTGTCCAAGTGTTGATATCTCTTGATGCGTTAGTCGGATCATTACCAAACTGAATACAGTTAAACTATCACGTTATGTCGACAGGTTGTGTTAAACTATCACGTTATGTCGACAGGTTGTGTTAAACTATCACGTTATGTCGACATGTTGTCTTAAACTATCACGTTATGTCGACAGGTTGTGTTAAACTATCACGTTATGTCGACAGGTTGTGTTAAACTATCATGTTATGTCGACAGGTTGTTAAACTTTCTAAACTATCACTTTATGTCGACAGGTTGTGTTAAACTATCACGTTATGTTTGCATGCTGTGTTAAACTATCATGTTATATCAACATGTTATGTTAAACTAGCACGTTATGTCGACAGGTTGTGTTAAACTATCACGTTATGTCGACAGGTTGTGTTAAACTATCACGTTATGTCAACAGGTTGTGTTAACTTATCACTTTATATATCGACATGTTGTGTTAAACTATCACGTTATGTCGACAGGTTGTGTTAACTTATTACGTTATATATCGACATAATTTATCTCATCATGTCGACATAGTTTAACGTTATGTCGACATGTCGTGATATTTAAGTCAACATGTTGCGATAAATTATCGAAATCTCGATGGCAAATATATGCCACCATTATACATAAGGGATGTTTTACATTTATTCGTCAAAACAAGTAATGGGCAAACTCGTGTTTAGCACCATAGTTTCATTCAAAGCTAACATATGAGTAATAACCCTAAATGTGTCACCATGCGTCTGCAAATGCATGCACCTATGTGGCTGTGGCTGGATAAATGGTATGTATGGGTTCTGCGGCGAGTGTAAAACCAGATCAGCCTGTGCATCCGCATAGTCTGATCAGGGTATACACCGTTCGCGATCCCATCAATGAAACACCCGCCCTGCTTCAAAAAAGCAATACAGCTCGTTTTCCGGCTACAGGAGCGTGCTATTTGATCAGGAGCTACACTGATCTTAAAACCACAAGCCTAATTGTATCAATCACAGATATATTCAAGTTCGCGAGTACCCACCAACATGCATGGCATGGATCACTCGAAACACATGCCACTCGAGGTGAAACACTTTAGCGAGACGAGATACTGTAACAGATACAAATTATATATCGTATGACGCTGCACACTGGAAAATCTCACTATCCAGACCAGGGGGCCGTTTCACTGAACTTCGTACGACTAAGATGTTCGTAAATGCAAAATTATGATAGCCTGTAAATTTCACATTAACAATGTTTTCTTGTAAACACTTATTGGATTTACATTTATTGAGATTAGGTATGCAGCCTATGCTCAATAAATGTAAATCCATCCATTGACATTTCCAGACGATCCTAAATTTACACTTACGAACATTTTAGTCGTACGAAGTTTAGTGAAACGGCCCCTGGTTAGCCGACATACCTACCTCGTATATGTGGCGGTAACTGGCGAAATGGGGCGTATGTGTTTTGCGGCCAGTATAGATCCAAATCAAGACCAGGATCTGCACTGTACGCCATTGCATCAATAAAACACCCATCATTGTTCTATCGAGAATATAGATCGTTATAGTTTACATAGTTTACATAGATCACAGTTTACCACCAATTGGAGTCTGAATTAAAATACCGTAAAACGCAGGAAAGAGCATTTCGAAGAGCCGCTATACAGATTTAATCATATAGTAATATTTAGTTTACTGATAGTGACGCGCGGTGGTATCAGGCTATATGCTATATACACACACACACACACACACACACAGTTCTTGTGAAAGGTACACAACGGGGAGGTAAGATTTATCCCCACACAATGGGGAGATTTTTTCTAGTGAGTTTAGAAGGACAACCCCTAGTTGCGAACGGTAACTCCTGCAATTACTCCCGTACCGTCCGTAGCTAGCTAGACTAGAGTTTATACCTTCAAACTACCCCCCCCCCGTTCCCCAAATGCTGGATCCGCCCCTGCAGTAGTGTGCTATTTGATCTGGAGCGAAACGGCCACATGTACATACATGGTACATACATGATACATGACGATGTGCATGTTACGAAGTCGGGATAGACGGGGATTATGACGATTCACGTAAGTTGTGTTTATTCATGTAGGCGTGTAGCCCCTGAACAGCTCGTCCGGCTATATTGTAGCCTGATACAGAGTCTATATACTGTTTGTTTAGAAACATGACCTGCGTTACAATGAGTGAACGGCAATAGTTAGAAGACACCAAATGGTGCGAAATCGCCCAGGGTGCAAAAGTAGTCAGGTATAAAAAAATAGTGCGGGTGTTTGGAGGTCACAGACACCGTTTGTTTGCAAATATTGATCCATTACTACCCAGTTTCACTTGAGGAACATTTTGGGGTGCCTTTAACACCAGTTTTCAGCATATTTGTAGCATTTAAAAGAAAACACTGAACCTGTTGGTCACTTGATGTAAACGGAGTTTCCGTGGCCAAAAAATGTACACAATATTGGAGGATATGACAAGGTTGGATCTGTCTTTCTTATGGAGTAAGTGAACCTATTGTTTAGTTCATGCAGAACCAGTACAGACTGGCTGCAGGTGATGTACAAGTGGCTCCCACAGCATCCATACGAATAGTGAAAATTGGAGAGACTGGCCTTATTGGATGGCATTCGGTTAAATTATATAGTAAAACTATTTGGTGGTGTCTAACCTATACGCCGATGCACCTATCAGGCCTGTACCACAGACCTAGAATTTAGAATTTATTCTAGGTCTGTGCCTGTACGCAGGAATTAATTTGGAAATATTTTTTTTGGCAGATTAACCCTTTCACCCCTAAGTAACTGGAATGGATTTTGATGTGTTAATTTTGCAACCCAATCCAATCATCACAAACTGATTTTCAGACCAGCCCATTATGAACATGGGGTGTTTTTTGTTCTCAAAATTATGAACATTAATTGCAAAAAGTGCAGATCCTGATGAGACGGCTCGTCACGAGCCGCGGAAAAATCTACACTTTTTGCCAATACCACTATACATGCCTGTGGTGTGGAAAGGGTTAAGGGGGTGCGTTCGCACCCGTCGCACCCCCTCTCCGTACGGGCAGCATGATCCAGGTCATAACTCATTTATCAAATCACATACACACTCTAGCATCTACCAGTACATGCAGCACCATAATATCACACGTGCGTGTACTGCACAAACTCCTGCACGTGCACGACCGTGTATTCCCCGTTCGGGATCTGGGTCATACGTAACCCCAATAAATTAATTCACGGGAAACCATAGAAAAGTGGCCGATATCCCGATTGGTTGTTTTACTTAGTAATGTCTATTCTATCCTAGTAAGGGTTTGGCTGGCCTGGCACGTGAACGTTGGATGCAACAGGTTCCAGCAATGTGGAAACTATAACATATTGATATTAATCGAATGCACACATACACACTTATCTGTTTTTATCTGATTAACATTTAGACCTAAACACTTTCATCAGACTGTCCGCGTGTTATTTTCCTTTTTGTACATAAATTCCATTTTTTTTTTATCTCTATTAACACTTCTCAAAATTACCGCATGGATGGCAATAACAGAAGATAATTTCTATGTTTCTGATAACATGTCGAGCCAGCATGGCTTATCTGGTCCGTTTAAGATTGGGTCGTTTTATTCGGACCATGTCAGTTAGCTCCCCTGGCTCTAGAATTCTCCATTTGTTTTAAACTTCGCATTTGGAAACAATGCATGTACTTTAGACTTCTAGCTACTACTGCGACTGAACTCTGCACCACGTAGCACATAATGGTACTGGACTACTGTGTGAAGGATATGGAGATTGTTGGCAAAATAACGAGGGTGCTGGTGTAGTTGGTAGACTGTTGGACATTGCTCGAAATCTAAATTCTAATGCTAAAAATTATTGGTAACACAGTATCATTTATTATTTACTTTCATATAACGTTAGTAAAGCCATAGTGATATGTCTAAGTACTCAGTAGTTGTGACGATGTGTTTCGGAACACCACTGGATATAGCGTATAACCATAGGCACTTTATGGGATGAACGAAACCGATGTGTTAATGACTCCTATCGCAGGATGTATAGTATACGAGAAGGTGGGACACTCACCATGTTTTTGTTCTTGTTGTTGTTTTTTCAACCAACGGAAGTGACGTAAATTAGGCTACCTTTGACTGGTTTCGTGATTTATCTTGCTGTTCATCAGCTGATTTTGTTTGTGTGCCAGATCGACACTGCCTGTGTTGACATACAACATGGAAAGTCACATTAACATGAACACATGGCAAGAAATAGCCCATATTAATGTAATTTACAATATTTAATTCACGATTACCTATTCAGATAAGTGACAAAACAAATCACGAAACCAGTCCGTACTTCCGTTGGTTGAAAAATGGTTCCCAACCTACATGCGGATTAGTAACTTACAATTAGCGAGCCGGTCAAAGGTAAATGAAGTTACTTCCGTTGACTGAGATGATGAATGCTGTCATTCCTTCTAGATACATAGAGATCATCAGTGTAACTGGATTATCACATTGGCTTTTCGTTCATCCCATAAAGCTCCTATGCGTATAACGCGCTTGATTTCACGAATTGTACCGAGGTTTTTGATGGGTTACTCTGGAAAACGCAGAAGTTCATTCACCACAGAACAAATGTGGAAAATCACCATCCAAAATGGAAATTGACTCCGAAACCTGTCTAGATAGCTTAATTGGAAAATGATGTAACTAATAAGAAAAAGTTAGATTTTGAAAATCGGTTCACAAATAAAAAAATATTTAAAAAATGTTAAATTTCCATAGGAAAATCATTTTTTGGCAATAAAATCAATATTTGATGGAATTTCATCAAATAAAAAAAATGGGGAGGGTGACTTTTAGTTATTGATGAAACTACTTACATTTAAATATCTTTTAGATTTAATGTGTTTAATAGCCAAAAGTTTGTCGGCACAAAAACGTGGAACAGACAGTTGTTTCGAGGTAGGGTTAAATTCGATCAGTTTGTATGCTGCTCAAGTTAGTTAGTTTTTACAAACAAATCAACTGGGATGTGTAAAATTTGAGCATACAAAGTTTATGGCATAATGCCATTAATGGTGTTTTAAAGTAACATTGTCTGAATAATATATGTAATATACAGTACACTCAGAGTGCTTTGTGCCTTTTCCACTCTCTCACGGTGGGAGGAAATTTTCTCAGAGTGGCAAAATCACGGTGGGAGTTGTGTGCCTCCCACGGTGACCATATATTTTACCTGTATTACCATCGCGGACGGAGACCAAGCTGGACGAACTTCCAATAGCCATAAAACGGCGACGGTGTTCCCCAGTGATACGACCCCACGTTCCACCGGGACGCCAGGCTGGCTTACCTGTACAGTCATAGCGTAGTACCCAAACATTTACACTTATTCTGACTTACGTTTGTGTTTTTTTATTCATTTTTGTCCCGCCTGCTTTAGCAGAAGCGGGACATAGGTATAGCTTTTCCGTCGTCGTCGGCGGCGGCGGCGGCGTCAACATTTCACGTTAAGTTTTTGCGTTTAGGTCAGTTTCCAGAAAACTATAACACCTACGACCTCCATACTTGGTATACAGCAACACTGTGGTGTAACCATCTCACACAGAGGGAGTCCATGTGACCTTGACCTAGTTTTCATGGTTGATTGACCTACTTTTCACATGCATTCAACGTTAAGTTTTTGCGTTTAGCTCTGTTTCTAAAACTTAACGCTCAGGTTAATTCATTGTAACTTCTGTTTCCCTCAATGGAATGCTTTAATATTCCATACATGCATTTGTCACAACATCCCGCATCATTCTCCAGAAAGCCCATGGTCCCGCTAACCCCAAAGGTCAAGGTCGCTGACTTAGAAATTTCCGTGTTTGCAAAAGTTAATGCTCAGTTTATGCTTTAATATTCCATACATACATTTGTAACAACATCCCGCATCATTCTACAGAAAGCCCATGTTGCCCGCTAACCCCAAAGGTCAAGGTCACTGACTTACAAATTTCCGTGTTTGGAAAAGTTAACGTTCAGTTTATGCTTTGTAACAACATCGCGCATCATTCTACAGAAAGCCCATGTTGCTCACTAACCCCAAGGTTATTACAAGCTCCATATATACTACCAAACTGCGCCAGGCGGGACATTTTGCTCCGCGGAGCTCTTGTTTTTTATAAATATATACATTTTTCTTTCAAACAAACATATTTCTTAACAAGAACAAAACATGAGAATCGTCTCCTAAACACATGAGAATCATCTCGCGCTTTGGCATCACCTTTCGCTGAAGCTTTTGTAAATACAGGGTTTGCTCATGGTGTGTAAAACAGATACGTATTGAAATTTCGCTTTGCGCATGCATGCAAGTAAAACGCTATTCCAACGCGAGGTGAGAGCGCGAAAACGCACGACTGAATATAATATAATGTCCCATTTTCACCTCGCGATCTCACTTTGCGTTTTCGCGATCTGGCGCATGGATCAACATCGCGAAAACGCGAGAATGTAACTGGCCCTAACAGGACACTGTAGTATCATAATCGCCTTAGGAAACGATAATCATGTGCTGTAAAACATTATTTTAATTAAGAAATAGAAGAAATGTGGATATTGGGGAATATGTCAGATACATATGAAAGGGTTTTCGCGATCTCGTGTAGAGGTCAAGATCGAGTAAATGCGAGTTACACGACACTAACAGAACACCATTATAATTCTCGTGTTTTAGGAGGCAATTCTCATGTTTTGTCAAAAAAATAATATTATTTTTTCTAATAAACATATTTTGGCAGCATATGAGAATCGTCTCCTAAAACGATTTACGTGTCCTGTTAGGGACATGTTACGATCTACTGATGGTGAACACGTGTTGGTCTTCGCTAGTCACATATGCAATAAGCCCGGTTTTGTCCGATCACGTCATACATCATCATATGCACGTGCGGTGACCTACTGGGACGTGTGTCGGTATTGGAAAGTGAGACATCAAAGGTTACAAAATGACATCTAAAGGTTAAGTTGTGTCGATTGGATCTTTGAAACACGCCGACACAAGAGCAGCACATTTGCGATCAATTACTCTACACATATTTATTAATGGAATGGAACTTATCTCTCTTTTAGGCTTTTAGCATAGCGGTTTTCACCGCGTTTGATAAAAATATTTCTTCAATTTTATTGGTCGGAGAGAAGGTGTAGAATCTCAAAAAAGGTAACGGAATCTTTATTTACTCAATAAATATGTACTGGCAGCACATCAGAATCGTCTCATGTTTTGTCAAACCATGTTTTTATTGTCAGAAATATTGATGTTTGTCCACATTTGTTCCATTTCTTAATAAAAACATGTTTTGGCAGCACATGAGAATCGCCTCCTAAGACGATTTGTACATATGTTACAATTTCGCGAAACGAAAATGAAACATATTCTCAACAAAACATGTTTCGCGTTTTCGCGATCTTGTGCATAGGCTGAGATTGCGAAAACGTGAAGCGTGATGGATCGCGAAACGAACATTTAACATATTTTGACAGTACTGTGCATATGAGAATAGTCTCCTTTCGCGATCTTGTGCGTAGATCGAGATTGCTAAAACGCGAAGCGTGATCGCAAGAGCTGAAACAAAAATGTAACGTATTCTCAACAAAACATGTTTTGACTACTGTGCATATGAGACGATTTTCAAGTTTTGTCAACCATATATGCACTCCTCTGACCACATTACCTGTACGCTGGCACGGTGATGTACCGTGGGCTAATACGGTGGGTCACGGGGGAACGCGGTGTGCAGCAGATTCGGTCTTTAAAATATTCCCACGGTGGTGATTTTTGCCTCTCCACCGTGACGGGTGGGATTTCCACCCGACACGGTTGGAGGAATGTTTATGCCCACTCTCCATCCGATCACGGGGTCGAGTGGGAAGAGGCACAATTCGCGCTGAGTGTACTGTACAACTGTTTATGTAAGAAACAATGTGACAAACACTTGTAGTCAGCACTAACTAAAAAGAGGAACTTGTATCGGCCGTATTCACAGACCAGCATGACCAGGGCAGACACGAATGTAATGAGCAAAGGATGGATGAAAATAACTATAGAAACATTTTTAAGAATACACTGTTATATTTAAATACACCCATTAACATGTTTCAGGCGGCAGTACGAGTATGCATGATTTTGACAGCATCGGGTCTGGTACCTGAGAGTAATACTCAAGTAGCCAAATTGTTTTGAAACCCATTAGACTGGGTAACGTAACGAGTTAGTGACGTCCACAAATTGAGCGTCTGGAAAAAAATGTAATTAATAGGAAATTTGTAATTCCTATGGTAAGTTTTTATCTGAATTGAATAGTTTTCCTACTTTATTGATTTATTTTTTTGAAATTTGCTGTTCCAATGAATGAAGGAAGCACATGTCGTTTGGTGTTCCGAAACTAATTGATCGAGGCTACTGTCATTTCGGCTAATTCTGCGCATCGGCTAATATGCAATTCACGTCAAATTTAGCCTTGCGTACGTCATACTGTAATAAAATATGTGGATTTCGGAATAAGCAAGCTGATTAATTGCTACAATGTGGCACAATTTTTATCACATTCCGATAGTTTGGTAAAAGTTATTCAGAATATAGTGAAAATGTGTAAAATCCTCAGACCCTGCTGATGGAATAACTATCTTATTTATTAAATTAACTTTTGAACTACGAAACTAACCTGTCATAATGTCGCTGGGTAGTTCTGCTTCAAGTTTAATACCAATTCTGTTGTTATGTTGATCCAGTATGCTGTTAGTGTTAGCCATTTTGTTTAAAATACCAGATGCGCAGCATTAGCAGAAACAAATGTGGCGTTGCAAACATGCATGTGATGCCATACATCACACAATTTACGTCACTTACTGACGTCAGAACGTTATGACATTTTACCTGCACAGACGGCTTTTGATTTTGTTGCATATTAAGAAATTTTGACTGAATATGGGGATGTTAAACACATATAAATTTGTTTGTAAAGCCTTAGGTGTTCATAATTAGCCAACACCATTGTACAGTCATGACGGCTTACTCTTGTAAAGTGGCATTTTCCTGTGGAATTTTCAAAAACAGTGATAAAGTATCAAATTTACATATTTTTAAATTAAATAACTTGTGAGTTATTTCAACGTGCATGTAAATAGTAGTTGTGAAATATTTTAAGCTTTTATTAAAAAATTTATTGACAAAATTCATGAATATCTGAGAGAAAAAAACATGTTCTTTTGGTAAAATATTGTATTTAAATCCACAATATAATGCTGGTGTATGTTTGTAAATGTAAACTGGGGTTCAATCCAAGTGTTTATACAGTTAGATGCTGTATATGTTCAGTTTTATTGAAAAATATAAAATGCCAATAAACAAATAGCAGCCATCACGACCCAACTTGATTGGGTCGGTGATGTTCTCGACTAGTAACACAGGCACTTTGTTGTATGAACATGAAAACATGCCACGTGTCTTACGGCCAAGTTGCCTGTAATTACTGTCTAATAATAATTACACCAGCGCTGAATGTGATAGTTAATCAGGATCTACACTGGTCTTAGACTAACATGCCATGTCTCTATATCGTTGTTTACTTTTATTTTTGCACCCGCTTGCGGACAGCGTGGTATAAGTCATCACATTGGCGTACGTGCGATAAGTAGATGCGCAAAGTTTATTTTGGCTTTTCATTTGGCCCTCGGGTCATGGATTATCTCCCCATTTTCGAATTAGAATTTTCCAATTTTGGCTTGTAACATGTAAACTTTTAAACCCTAATAGCTACGCACCTGAAACTTGGTATGCAGCTTCCTTATGATGAGTAGATGTGCAAAGTTTATTTCGATTTTTTATTTCCCCCGTGTCATGGATTATCTCTCCCTTTTTTACTTAGAATTTCCTAATTTTGCCTTGTAACTCGTAAAACATTTAAACCGTAATAGCTGGAGGCTTGATGCTTGGTATTTAGCTTCTTTGGAATTTGATTTGTAGGTGCTACCAAAACATGTTTTTGTTGAGAAAAATGGTAAATCAAACATAAACAGTAGACAACAAAATTGAAGTCAGCATTGTAAGGATTAAACTGTTAAAGGCAGTGTGGGTTTAAAGTCAAACCAGCTCAATTCAAAATTACACCCAGTCACAACAGTGATGGTGTAAATACTCGCACATGCAGAATAATCAGTCATTTGTCCAAAATATGCACATACATGTACGTAACATGTACATGTACCGGTATTTCAATTGCAGGTAGTATAAGTTCGTTACTCGGCCATGACGGTGCTGAATTGGATCAAGAGACAGACGGTTGTGCACGTATGGCTGGGGTACGTGTTCTTGACCAGTGGTGTGACCATCTGTGGCTTCATGGCCGCTGGGCTGGTCATCTGGCCATTCAGCAAGGACCTATACAGGAAATATGTCTACTACTTCATGTACGCCTTTTTAAGCCGTAAGTACATTGCTCAGAGCTCCAGATAAGCTGCATATTTGCTTAAATACCCAATTAAAATTGCCAAAAACCCAATTGAAATCAGAAGTAGTGAGTATAAAAAAGCAATAATAAATTGTGGTACCTTTAGCATGCTGCGGAAAACAATAAACCAACCACAAATATAGCATTTTTTTCTTATTTTTCCATGAAAACAAATCTTGGTATTTCATTAGAATTGTCTCCAAGGAGACAATTCTAATGAAATGCCAAGACATGTTTTCATTTAGAAGCCAACTATTCAATAATTGCTGTCTGCTGATGTGTAAATAGCAGTGTGATTTTATTTTACCCAATTCAAATTTTGAAATAGCCAATTGTTTCAGAAATTATGGAGTGACAATACTCCATTACTAATTCCTTATCTGGAGCCCTGCCATTACTAGTATGGCATTGTGAGTGTCATGATGCTCTTACCATTTGTCTTGTTGACCTATGTTGGGCATGAAACGTGGAGTTAATTTTAACTAATACATGTACTAGTATTCACAATTCACTGACTTCATATTTAGTTCCATTGCCTAAACTAAACTTTGTACGACTAAAATGTTCGTAAGTGCAAAACTAGGATCTTGTAGAAATTTGAATTCATGTATTTACATTTATTGGACATAGGCTGCATATGCATCCTATGTTCAATAAATGTAAATACATGAATTGTTTACAAGAAAACAGACTATCATAATTTTGCAGTTACGAACATTTTAGTTATACGCCGTATAGTGAAACGGCCCCCTGAACAGTAACTTAAGTTTTATCCCGTCAACACAGTGTGTATGTGCCGTGAAACATTTTTGATATCCAGTCAATACTATTTTTGCATTTTACAGCCATTTGTAGGTGTTGACGGGATAAATAGAATAGTAGGTTAGTACCGTGAATGGGAAAATATATCTGGCGCGGCACAGAAACGGGATGTGCTCGGCAGAGCCTCGCCCATCCCGTTTCCTGAGCCTTGCCAGATATTTTTTCCCATTCACGACACTAACCTACTATTCTCTATTTATATGCTTGCCAATGAATGGTACTGCATGTAGGCATATAACTATTTTTGTTTCTCATTCATCTGTCTGATGCAAATTAAAACTTGAATACCCGGTACCTTGGAATATTTTTAAGACATGTTTTTGTTTAGAAATAAACCAAATATGAAACGCTTCAGATAACAATATTCATTTCCAACCGTGTAAGGATAAATACAAAAATGGATGACTTGGCAGTCTAATGAATATATCATATGAGCCTCGTCGCGAGAAAACCTGTCTTCGGAAATCTGACATTGTCTCGAGCTAATGACGTCGCAAAGTCAGCTGCGGTATTTCCTTGGGATTCCCTACTCGGGTCTGACGGAATTGAAACTCAAGAAAAACAGCGATTATCAACGTTTTGAAGTCAGAGATGGATGAATACACGGTATTTGCTTTTTATTATATGAAAATCACATTTTAAGATTATACTTCTTTTTCAGCCTGTCATCAGGGTTTAAGTGAGGGTCGTCTGACAATGACAGCGACACCGCTTTCACTTCTGCATTCTATCTGATGACGTTTAGTTGTTTAAATAGATTTCTCTGGCAGATATTGTGAAATGATACTTATTACGATGACAATGTTACAGGAGATAATAAACCAATGGTTTCTGTAGTCTAATGGTTCAGATACTGGACTTCGATACTGTAGGTCCTGGGTTCGATCCTCGATATTTGTTTATTTTTTTTCTTCCTGGAGATATTAAATCTGGAGAAATACATACATTTTTTTTATTCCAATATTTATTATTACTATTGATAGACATGTTAATATATTATTATATGGATAGATGGTGGACAGACATTCTTTTCACATAAAATGTTACTGAAACATAAAGCTCTTGGAAAAAAAGAACATTACATTTGTTTCATTTCAGGAATTGGACGGTATCCTCAATGAGCATTTCGGGAGGCCACCATTAGAAGACGGACCTGATGTATCAATGGACAGGAAAGATCCGGAGGCAGAAACCGATGATGACGCCTGGTCGGATGCTGATACTGAGCCACAGGTAGCCGCCACTACATACACAGCGGTGTGGATGGAGGCAATGTTCGTGGAGGGACACCCGCAGGAACAGGAAGAACAGCCACAGGAGGCAGGGCATCACGACAAGTTTGCCATTTCGGATTTTACCTGTAAATGTCTTGTTGACTGTATTGAAAAAAATGAAAAGGATAGCGTGGACTTCCTCAACGTACAGGAAATGGCAAAGGACGAAAAGGTATATAACGGTATAGAGAATATTAGGTTAGTTACGTGAACGAGAAAATTTATCTGACTAGGCTGAGAAAACGAAAATGACGAGGCTTGCCCGAGTCATTTTCCGTTTTCGTGCCGAGTCAGATAAATTTTCTCGTTCACGTAACTAACCTAATATTCTATTTATCCCGTCAACATCAACACAATTAAAAAAAACACACCATTTGTACCCTAAATGATAAATCAGCGCCCCATTGAAATCCTCATTTGACAATTTGACGACAACCGCTTTACACCTTCATATTTACAAACGCACCAAAAATAGTTCCATAGTTTCGGGCCGCAAAATCGATTAATTTAACAGCAACAACACTATCTGTTTTCAATTTTATCTTTTCTAAGTGTTTCAAACATATTTTTCTATACTTTTTATAACAACACAGTTTATTTACAACTTACACGCCGTGTGTAGACTGTCCTGTGTAACCGCTCTGAAATTAAACTTTGAAACATTTGAAAGTGAATTTCTGGATTTACACACTATTTCATGTACAAATTAAATGTGCCGATGTTTACACTTGCACCAGAAAACATGGATTTTACGATCTGCTGGTTTGTGTCGCTTGTCATACTGACAGATTGCAGAGAAACAGGTGGCACAACTGAGCGATTCGCGCCTTGTTCAACTTCGCTACCACGTTGGCTTTTCAACTTTGTTTTCTTTAGGCTTATTAATATTTGTGTGTGAGTTTGATAGAATATTCGAACATTCTTTTTGTTGATTTTCTGACATAGCACTGTAAGTTAGGATTGATTGTATATTTTTGTGACCGCTGACCTGCATTATATCGGTTTGAGTGTCAGAGGTCAATGCTCTGAACGGGTTGTGTATTGGTTGTGAAAGTAGTGCTAAACATCAATGGGTTAGTATATTCATACGCGATGTGAGGCGGTACTAGACGTGAACGAGAAAACATACACGTACCTGCTTTTCACGTCTAGTAGCGACATAGTTGACGGGATAAAATGTGCGTCCTGCATGAGATCGGCGTGGATAAACAAAAAACCTGGCGCGGAGATCGAAAGCGAAAACGTGATGGATATACATTCGAAGGCAAACGAATCTGCAGACAAGCGTTCCAATTCCACTATGATATTGGAACAAATATTCAAACACACAAGGTAAAACACCAAGGATTCACGGTAATAAAGGCAGATCACCACATCACGCCCTGAGGTTCTTGAAACACTGCCAGACTTCTTGGTGCAGTACAGCGAGGAACATGGCCTCCCACAGCCTGCTGCACCCAGAGGGAAGGATGGCATCGCCCCGGTCTTCCTACCCGCCACACTGACAAAGGAACAGCTGCAAGGAAGCATGTGTAGCCAGCTCCATCCCTTCCCTCGGCCTCACTTCGTTCAAGGAGACATGGCGCCAGTGTTTGCCACACATACAAATTGTTACGGCCAGGGATGATGTGTGTCATAAATGTGAACTAATTGGCAAGCGAATTACCGATGCAGTATCTGAAGAACAAAAACTTGACACTACATCTGAACTGCAGGCGCATATAGAGAAAGCAACAAAGGAAAGAGAGTTATATAAGCAGACGCTCGCGGAAGTGAAATTGGAAACTCCGGTCCAGTGTGATAGTCTGATAGACCTGTCCGCCGTGCAGTCAATCTCTCCATAAGATGCATTATACGTTTGACTAGTCAGCAAGTGAGCCTACCACACCACTACCGCTGTAGGAAGGTCCAGCTATTTGGTGTCTGGGTAGCTGGGATTCCGATGGCGATCGCCACTTTCGCAATTGGCGATAAAAATAAACAATTGACGATAAAAAATTACAGTTTTCGGAAAAAAATCCAAAAATATTTATTTTTTATTTTTAGAAAATTGTAATTTTTTATCCCCAATTGTTTTATTTTTTGTTGAAGTAGCGATTTTTTTATTTTCCCAGCGGAATCCCTGGGGTAGATGGCATCCCCCGGCAGTACAACTACCTTATAGACGAGGATCAAAGTATAGGTGTGTACATACAATCACAGTCAATATACACAGTATAATTGGTTGTAGTACAAAACACGTCACACAGTCTGATTGTAAACGGTAACGAAACGTTCATACAATTTACGGTAATAAATTAAACAAGAAATGCGTCTGTCGAACGCGGATGCCACCTGCAGCATATTTGAGATACTGTGACAAAGTAGTTAACCGAAAAGTGTGACGGACAGACGGATGGTCCAAACACTATATGGCACCCGTTTCTTCGAAACCCGGTGGCATAAAAATGAATCGGTCAATTAATCAAACAACAAGTATTAAAGTCAATCAAATACATTTACGTTTACACTGCTACATGTATAATCCACAGGGCCTGACGGAACACAGATGCATGGACCGAACACCGTAATCAGTATGCTCCATCAGTATGCTGACATTCTATGGAAATGGACAGAAAGGAGCGGTGATGCACTGTGATAACTGTGGAGGAAAGCACGCACATAGATCATATGTCTGTTTTGCCTGCTACTGAGTTCTAGTCCACTTGAAGGCCAAGACGGCAGGGTAGCGAGCGATTTGCTATGTGACTTAACACCTTGCGTATAATTTGAATATATTTGTTTTCTGCTTTCATGTTTTTCATTTTCTCAATACATTGTATTGTATATTTCACAGCGGAAATGCCTTTCCATCATACTGGGAAAGTGAACATATAATTCCCGTTTGCCGCCCGTCCTCGCAGGGGTATGTATTTAAAAGAATGACAACTCAAGCTGTCTATTTTAATTTGCAGGACAAAACAAGACGAAAATATCGACCTTCTAATGCAGGTTCCTGGACATACACGGTAAATATTATTTACCCAGTTAAATTGTTAACCAAGTATTATCCATGATGTAATTGAATTCGGGTACTGCCTTTGAGAATATTGTAGACACAAGCATTCATTCTGGTCGCGATCACACTGTTCACCATTTAGTTGGCAAACGGTGTCGATATTAATGAGTTGTCTTCTCCGCCGCGGTGGGGTGGGTCGGGTACACCTGGGGGAATTAAACATCCGACAAATCCAAGGTGTGGGAATTTAAGAACGGATGACTTGCAGGGATATAGAATGTCTGTTAAATCCGTCTCATTCTTGGGAGTTTGCCCACCACTCCCCCTGTAAGACATTGCCATGTGCATACACACTCATAGATATTGTCTCAGTTATAACGATACTGTCCCGAAGCATGAAATGGTGATGCGCTCACTACAGTATTGGAGATAAGACTTCAAGTTGCAAGAAAACAAGTTTACAATACAAGTCATAGTCACGAGTAATGTTTGAATCAGCGAATATGGAATTTCAAAAGTTAACAAAGACACATACTGTACTTAGCTACATGTATAGCAATCACGTGTTACAATAACACATATTTTTAGCTCACAATACTGCACACATATTCCACGTATTGACAGATATTTATTGAGTACGCACTATTTTTTTTTTCGTTTTGACCAATTTACGTAACAACATCGGTTGTTTGCAGGTCGTGGATAGCGGGTTTGCCCATATTAAGCGGCTGTATCGGCGGTCGGATGTAGAGTCCATACATCAGCTCGTAGATGTCGTGGGCAAGAGAGCGACATCGAACGTCATTGTGCCGTTCATGCAGGCAGACGGCGAGGAGAGCTGGCAGTGGCGAGACTGGAGGTCCTTCCTGGCAGCACGGTTTGCGCCTTTGAAAGGTATCCAGAAGTACCTTCATTTCTCATTCAAGTCGGAACATACAGGCTATGTGTTTGTGAAGAAACACGTTGGAGATACAGAGGACAAAAGGTTGATTCTTCGACGAAATTGTCAACTTAATGCTGCCGACAGACCAGCCGTTCTACAACTGGCGGGACTTGGCAGAGAGTGACAGAACTACCTGCACCATACAGTCCGTCCCTACGTTAGACCTGCGCTGCAAGACATGCTGTGTCCTGTCCCACAAGAGGAATAGCGTTGCAACTCATTTACTAATGATGTGAACATGTGTTTCTGTTTATTTTTACAATTGAAGTAATATACTTCATCAATAATTTAAAATAATCAGCTTGCATAGTCAATAACGCAGCTATCAATGACTTCCCCATATCCGTGTATGTGGTACGTGGAGTGGGGACATACCCAGGTGGAGTAGACGGTGATACATTCACAGAAGTACGCAGTGACGTGGCTTTTATTATTGCAACGTCACGTAAACACAACGTCGCTGTTGTTGACGTAACTTAATTTGTCAAGTCTTATCTCCATATGCATTGCTGTACAAATTGTTCAGATACTGGTCTCAAATAAAAAGCATTATATTCAGAAGATATCTGTTTTTTAATTTGTTAACAAAATGTGGACCAAAAAATTCCCGAAAACAGGCTTTCGCATGACGTGGCTCATATGTGGCTGTCACTGGAGAAATGGGTCTTATGTGTTTTGCAACCAGTGTAGATCCAGATCGGCCTGTGCATCACACAGTCTGATCAGGATCTGCACTGTTCACCATTCCTTCAATGAAATACCCCTCATGCTTCTAACAAGGAGTGTGCTGTTTGATCTGGGGCTACACCTCTCACAAATCCCATAAGCCCCATTTCTCCAGTTGCAGCCACATTTGACTTTCAATACTGTAGAAAGGGGGTTCAATCCCTACTGTCTGTTTCACGAAAGCTGCCCAAATTTTTCGGCCATATAAACAATTCAAAAACCATATTTTTTTCGATAATATTAAATTAAAGGAAAATTTAAGAATGAGCCTTCTTTTTATTTCGTGAAATTTGGTCAAATATTGATTTTATTGCGAAAACAAGATTTCCCCATGTTAAATCCCCATAGACATCTTCACGGAGATGTCTATGGGGATTTAACATGGGGAAATTTTTTAGAATTTCAGAAATACTGGACCGATTTTTAATATTTAGCTTTTGTTTTCTTAGTTAGATCATTTCCAAGCTATCTAGCTAGGTTTCGGAGTCAATTTCCAAAAAAAATAGTTTTTTGACTCCTGCCACAAATCCTCTACCTCTTTCCCCCCATGTTAAATTCCCATAGAGAAATCAATTTTTCGTAATAAAACCAATATTTGAAAAAATTTCACGAAATAAAAAGAAGGCTCATTCTTAAATTTTCCTTTAATTTAATATTATCGAAAAAAATATTGTTTTTGAATTGTTTATATGGCCGTAAAGTTTGGGCAGCTTTCGTGAAACAGACAGTAGGTATGAGAACATGCTTTCATACTGATAGTATTCTCATCCTACACAGGATGAGACTTGAAACCGAGGCCCCTGTCTCTATATAACCGTACCTGTTGCTGGAACGTTAAACCCTATCACTTTGTTCACTAGAGTTTTCGTTCATGGGCAACTGGTGGAGCGGTATTGATCTGACTGTGTGGGTGGACCCGGTGGATCTGAAGTACATCAGCCGGGAGCACACGGTGTACACGGTGAATCACACGTACCAGGTGGACTTTGTCCTGGCCTACATGCTGTCGGAGAGGCTCGGACATCTTGCGGTAGGTACTTAATGCTTAGAAAGTGGGAAATGTAAATTGTCGTCTGCTTTTGTTTTATATTTTATCATCTTTCACAATAAAAATATGCTTTGACAGCACGTTAGAATTATTTCCAATGGTGCTGTCAAACCATGTTGTTGAGAAAATTGAAAAGTCAAAAATAAACAGCAGACAACAAAATTGAATTCAGCAGTTAAATTATCATATAGTATATTATACGGAATAAACTTGTGTTATAGTCTATAGATTACCAAATTCGAAAAACCAACAGATTCAGCCAGTTCTAACACTGATGATATCCCGGAAAAAGCTCAAAGGGAAGTAACTTGTGATTTTCCAAGTTCAGTAGCCTATTTATGGAACTGGGGACCGTTTCACTAAACTTATTACTACTAAAATGTTTGTAAGTGCAAATTTACGATCGTCTGGAAATATCAATTGATGGATTTACATGTATTGAGCATAGGCCTATGCTCAATAAATGTAAATCCAATAATTGTTTACAAGAAAACATTGTTAATGTGAAATTTACTGACTATCATAATTTTGCACTTACAAAAATTTTAGTTGCACAAAGTTCGGCCCCCGGGTCTATACATTTTGAGGCATATGAAAATTGTTAACCATTTCTGTTGTATTTTTGTCTCACCCACTATAGTGGAAAGTGAGACATAGCGGTCACAATCCCGCGGCGGCTGCGTTGTTATCGTCAACAATTTGGGATGTAATTTATGGTCGTAACCAAATTTCCCACATCTCTTCATCAGTTAGTCGGATCATTATCAAACTTCATCAATAGCTTCCTCACATTGATAGCTACCAATCCAGTGTCATTGCTTGACCTTCACATTTATGACCTTAACCTTTGTGGGACGTAAGTTTTGGACATTATATTTCTGATGAGAAATACAGAAAATATACATGTATCATATTTGTCATCAGTAAAATGGGGTATCAATAGAAATTACTGGGTTAACTGTTTTGTCTTGCATTGATATTTTGGTTTCGGTGTTTGAAGGATATTACAATTTTAGTGCAGAATATGCAATGCTTCCCAGAATACAGGGGATTCCTGTCTGAATAGGACATTGTTGTTGAATCGAGGTAAAACTCTGATATGATATGTAGCGTGTTTTAGCAACTTCCCATACTGAGCAGTACATGCATATCAATGAGTGACTGAAGTGTGTACAGTTTAGTTCAGTGGGTAAAATGTTGCAGAACTGTAAGTGTAAGCAGTATGCGAAAGAGGGCCTCAAGTGTGTACGGTTTGCACCATTTACCGGTAGTTGCCAACTAAATGGTGTATACTGTACTCACTTCCACTGTTTGTTTCCTGTAATACTGTACTCACTTCCACTGTTGGTTTCCTGTAATAATGTACTCGCTTCCACTGTTGGTTTCCTGTAATAATGTACTCACTTCCACTGTTGGTTTCCTGTAATACTGTACTCACTTCCACTGTTGGTTTCCTGTAATACTGTACTCATTTCCACTTTTGGTTTCCTGTAATAATGTACTCACTTCCACTGTTGGTTTCCTGTAATACTGTACTCACTTCCACTGTTGGTTTCCTGTAATAATGTACTCACTTCCACTTGTTTCCTGTAATACTGTACTCACTTCCACTGTTGGTTTCCTGTAATACTGTACTCACTTCCACTGTTGGTTTCCTGTAATACTGTACTAACTTCCACTGTTTGTTTCCTGTAATACTGTTCTCATTTCCACTGTTGGTTTCCTGTAATACTGTGCTCACTTCCATTGTTGGTTTCCTGTAATACTGTCCCTCCATTTTTTGGTTTCTGTAATTATGTCCTCACTTCCACTTGTTGGGTTTTCCTTGTAATTTACCTGTCTCACTAATACTGTTGGTTTCCTGTAATATTGTACTCGCTTCCACTGTTTGTTTCCTGTAATACTGTACTCACTTCCACTGTTGGTTTCCTGTAATACTGTACTCACTTCCACTATGTTTCCTTTGTAATTTACTGTACTCAACTTCCATGGTTTTTCTGTAATAATACTCAGCTTCCACTGTTTTGGTTTCCTGTAATACTGGTACTCGCTCCACCTGTTTTGGTTTCCTTGTAAATACTGGACTTCACTCCACTGTTGTTTCCTGTAATATTGTACTTGGCTTCCATGTTTGTTTCCTGTAATACTGTACTCACTTCCACCTGTTTGGTTTCCTGTAATACTTACTCACTTCCACTGTTTTGGTTTCTGTTAATATTGTTACTTGCCACTGTTTGGTTTCCTGTAATACTGTACTCACTTCCACTGTTGGTTTTCCTGTAATACTGTACTCCACTTCCCACTGTTTTTGTCTGTTAATTCGTACTCATTCATTGTTTCCTTGTAATACTGGTACTCACTTCCATCTGTTTGTTTCCTGTAATACTGGTACTCACTTCCAACTGTTGGTTTCCTGTAATATTGTACTCGGGGCCTTCCACTGTTTGTTTCCTGTTTGTTTCCTGTAATACTGTACTCACTTCCATTGTTGGTTTCCTGTAATACTGTACTCACTTCCACTGTTTGTTTCCTGTAATACTGTACTCACTTCCATGTTTCCTGTAATACTGTATCACTTCCACGGTTGGTTTTCTGTAATACTGACTCACTTCCACTGTTTGTTTCCTGTAATACTGTACTCACTTCCACTGTTGGTTTCCTGTAATATTGTACTCACTTCCACTGTTTGTTTCCTGTTTGTTTCCTGTAATACTGTACTCACTTCCACTTGTTGGTTTCATGTAATTATGTATCACTTTTCAATGTGTTTCCTGTAATACTTGTATCACTTCCACCTATTTGGTTTTCCTGTAATACTTGTACTCATTTCCACCTTTGTTTCCTGTAATACTGTACTCACTTCCACTGTTTGTTTCCTGTAATACTGTACTCACTTCCACTGTTTGTTTCCTGTAATACTGTACTCACTTCCACTGTTGGTTTCCTGTAATACTGTACTCACTTCCACTGTTTGTTTCCTGTAATACTGTACTCACTTCCACTGTTTGGTTTCCTGTAGTTTACTCGTCCAACTTATTGTTTGGTTCCTGTTAAATAGTACTCACTTCCACGGTTGGTTTCCTGTAATACTTGTACTCCTTTCCACTATTGGTTTCCTGTTTATACTGTACTCACTCCAATGTTGGTTTCCTGTAATACTGTACTCACCTTCCATTCCACTGTTTTGGTTTCCTGTAATACTGTACTCACTTCCACTGTTGGTTTCCTGTAATACTGTACTCACTTCCACTGTTTGTTTCCTGTAATACTGTACTCACTTCCACTGTTGGTTTCCTTGTAATCCTGTAACCTACTTCCACGTTGGATTTTGTTTGTTTTCCTTTGTTTCAATACTGGTACTTCACTCCCATTGTTGGTTTCCTGTAATACTGTAATCACTTTTTTTTTCCTTCTGTTTGTCCGGTAATATTGTACTCCTTCCACTTGTGGTTTCCTTGGTAATACCTGTACTCCACTCCATTTCCTGTTTGGTTTTCTGTAATATTCTACACTTCCACTGTTTGTTTCCTGTAATACTGTACTCACTTCCACTGTTGGTTTCCTGTAATACTGTTACTCCACTTCCCCTTGGTTTTTCTTTAATATTGTTACTCCTTCCACTGTTGGTTTCCTGTAATACTGTAATCCCATCCACTGTTTGTTTCCTGTAATCTGTACTTCCACTTCGCTGTTGTGGTTTCCTGTAATACTGTACTCACTTTCCACTGTTGGTTTCCTGTAATACTGTACTCACTTCCACTTTGTATTTGTTTCCTGTAATACTGTACTCACTTCCACTGTTTGTTTCCTGTAATACTGTACTCACTTCCACTGTTTGTTTCCTGTAATACTGTACTCACTTCCACTGTGTTTGTTTCCTTGTAATGATGTACTCACTCCACTGTTTGGTTTCAATACTTCCACTTGTTTGTTTCCTGTAATACTGTACTCACTTCCACTGTTTGTTTCCTGTTAATACTGTACTCACTGTTCCACTGTTTGTTTCCTGTAATACTGTACTCACTTCCACTTGTTTGTTTTTCCTGTAAACTGTACTCACTTCCACTGTTTTGGTTTCCTGTAATATTGTACTCGCTTCCACTTTGTGTTTGTTTCCTGTAATAACTGTACTCACTTCCACTGTTTTGTTTCCTTGTATTACGTACTCACTTCCACTGTTTTGTTTCTGTAATTACTGTACTCACTGTCACACTGTTTGTTTCCTGTAATATTGTACTCGCTTCCACTGTTTGTTTTCTGTAATACTGTACTCCACTTCCCTGTTTTGTTTCCTGTAATATTGTACTTCGGCTTCCATGTTTGTTTCCTGTAATACTGTACTCACTTCCACTGTTGGTTTCCTGTAATACTGTACTCACTTCCACTGTTGGTTTCCTGTAATATTGTACTCGCTTCCACTGTTTGTTTCCTGTAATTACTGTACTCACCACTTCCAACTGTTTGATTTCCTGTAATATTGTACTCGTACTTCACTTCCACTGTTTGTTTCTGTATATGTTACCTCGTTCCATGTTTGTTTCCTGTTTATACTGTACTCACTTCCACTGTTTGTTTCCTGTAATACTGTACTCACTTCCACTGTTTGTTTCCGTGTAATACATGTACTCACTTCCGCTGTGTCCTCCTGTACTATATCATTCCACTGTTGTTTCCTGTAATCTGTACTCACTTCCACTGTTTGTTTCCTGTAATACTGTACTCACTTCCACTGTGATTCCTGTAATACTGTACTTCACTTTCCAGATGTGTTCCATGTAATACTGTACCTCTCACTGTTTGTTCCTGTAACCATGTATCACTTCCATGTTTGTTTCCTGTAATACTGTACTTTCGACTCCACTTGTTGTTCTGTAATACGTACTCACTTCCACTGTTTGTTTCCTGTAGTACTCGCTCCACTGTTTGTTTCTAATATGTACTTCCACTGTTTGTTTCCTGTAATACTGTACTCACGGTTCCACTGATTTGTTTCCTGTAATATTGTACTCGCTTCCACTGTTTGTACTCCTTTCCACTGTTGTTTCCTGTAATACTGTACTCTCTTCCACTGTTTGTTTCTGTAATACTGTACTCACTTCCACTGTTTGTTTATGTAATACTGTACTCACTTCCACTGTGTTTGTTTCCTGTAATACTGTACTCACTTCCACTGTTGGTTTCCTGTAATACTGTCACTTCACTTCCACTGTGTTGGCCTTTCCTGTAATACTGTGAACTCACTTCCACTGTGTTTCCTGTAATACTGTACTCACTTCGCTGTGTATCCTGTATATTACTGTACTGTTCACTTCCACTGTTGGTTTCCGTGTAATACTGTAACTACATTCTTCACTGTTGGTTTCCTGTAATACTGTACTCACTTCCACTGTTGGTTTCCTGTAATACTGTACTCACTTCCACTGTTGGTTTCCTGTAATACTGTACTCACTTTCATTGTTGGTTTCCTGTAATACTGTACTCACTTCCATTGTTAGTTTCCTGTACAGAGCTGTAAGCAGCATGCGAAGGACAGCCTGAAGTATGTACAGTATACACCATGTAGTTGCCAATATTCCAGAACTGTAAGCAGTATGCGAAGGACGGCCTCAAGTACGTGCCCATCCTGGGCTGGATCTGGTACTGCACCGAGGGGATCTTCCTGAAGCGCGACTGGCAGCGCGATAAACTCAACATACAGCACGGCCTTGCTCAGCTGGTCTCCTTCCCACGGCACTACTGGATTGTGGTATGTTGTTCTGTTTCATGGCAATACCAGTATTTATCAGGTAACCTGCCCTGTATTGACCGAATACGTACCGACCGATAACATATTGATGTATCAGGCATTGACCTGGTACAAACATCCGTGTTACAAGGAAGTGAAAACTGTCGTTCCATTGGTAGGATGACGTCACGTGACGTTACCGAATGATGTCAGTGTAATGACGCAACGTAATCAAATCCGCATTATGTCTACAGATAACGACTTCATCTGTGGTAATTTTCGAGCATAAAACGTTACCTGATACATAGAATACCAGGCTAGTGTCTTTTGATATCAAGTTTATCAGGCTCTGCACGGAAACGGTCGGAATTCCTACGCGTTTCCTATCCTTGCCTGATAAACTTGATATCAAAAGTCACTAACCTGTAGCCGATTTCACCAACATTGCAAAGTATACTTATCTAGCAAAGTATACTTTGAGGGAGTAATCATTTATTTTTCCTGAAATGCATTATTTCATATAGAACTAACGACTGAATATATTTGAAGATTAAAAGTATGCAGAATTATTATACTGAATTTATTACATTATCACAGCCAAAATGTCTGTGATAATGTAATAAATTCAGTATAATAAAAATTAATAAATTTATCCTTAAATTGAAAATTTCTCTCTTAAAGTATACTTTGCTTGTTTCTGATATCGGGTGTCATGGGATGGGTTTGATGTCGTACAGGCCTAGACTGTGCGTCGGATCGCGGGATCATGATACACAAGTGGTGTATCGTGGTTTCGTGGTTTCTTGGTTTGACGTATGGCCTGGGCTCACGCGACGTCATGACGTCTGGCTCATAACATCCGGTTTACTACTAATAGTGTAGCAGTAAACCGAAGGACGTCATTTAGGACTGCCAATACATTTTTACACTATTTTGATAAATACCACGTGGTCGAAAATTTAATAAAAAGAGTGACTTTAAAACAATGTATAGCAATATAGATCGTTATCGTGCTACAGGAATATGCTATTTGATCTCGATCTACAGCTGTCACAAATCTCATAAGCCCCATTTCTCTAGTGACAGTAACATATTAGACTAGTCCACTCTGGTATGTTTATTGGACAGTTGTGCCTGTATCTGGAAGGCACTCGCTGGACGCCCAAGAAGCACGAAGTCAGTATCGGCATTGCACGGGAGAAGGGATACCCGATCTACAAACGGATGCTGCTGCCGAGAACGAAAGGCTTCACAGCAACCATGCAACAGCTGAAGGGAAAAGGTTGGCTCTGTGTACATGTAGCTATTCTAATTGCCTTCTATGGATAAGATGTTTGTATGCTGTCACATCATGGTTATTGATGGAAGTGAGGAAAATATGTGGATCTGTGAGTGCACTCGTCTGTGCGTCAATCTGAAATCTGCGTTAAAGTTTTTGGATTGACTTAAAACATCGGCCGTCTCATTATACACAGTCCGCATAATTATACATGTATAAATATTTCAAAAGATGATCCACGTTCCTTTAATCCATGATTATGGTACTATTTTAGAGCTATACATATATGTGATGTTAATATTGTTGTACATTTGTTATGCTATATGAGACACGCCATGTGATTTTGTATCTTCGGATATCTATTGATCATCTATACATCAATCTTATTGATACGTTTAATACAAAATTTACAATATTTTTCATAAATAAAGTCAAAAGTTGACAAAATTTTCAGAGTACATGCGGAATTATATTATATTATATTCTGCATGTACTCTGAAAATTTTGTCAACTTTTGACACCATTTACTTGTAAAGTTTATAAACGTATTTCATGAAATTACTGAGATGTCTGAAGGTACAAAATCACATGGTGTGTCTCATATGTATGCTGTGTTTGTTGGTTTTCAGTGCCTTCCATAATAAACGCGACAGTTGGGCTGTGGCCGGTGGAGAATGCTGACTTCTCATTCATGGACGTGATCCGTGGCCGCAAAGCCAAGTGTGGCATCAAGCTCACGTGAGTATACTCAGTGTCACACCAATGGGCCATCCACACTTTTAGGTCATTGTAGGGATAGAGTCTCTAATTGACAGTGCAGGTAATGGCCGCATGGTTTGAGACAACACTGATCACAAACTCAATAAAATTCCCATTTTTCAGGCGATCACCATTCATAAAAAATATGTTATATTTGTCTTGTCCCGACTGTTAATGGAATTTTACACATTTCTTGATAGTTAACACTACATATATCTTGTTTGTGTACATGTGACTGTTTTGGCAGACTGTGTGATGTACAAACATTCTCGTTGATATGTTTACCTTCACGTCCCAGTGACCTTGACATCCAGTTTGACTGTATTGCTCACAGCTGGTGGCGTGTTTCAGCCGACTATTGATAGACGACGTACCATGTGACACAGAGGACGAGTGCGGCAACTGGCTCCGAGATCTCTATAAAACTAAGGTACATCTATAAAACTAAGGTACATCTATAAAACTAAAAGGTACATCTCTATAAAACTAAGGTACATCTCTATAAAACTAAGGTACATTTCTATAAAACTAAGGTACATCTCTATACAACTATGGTTAATCTCTATAAAACTAAGGTACATCTATATACAACTATGGTTAATCTCTATAAAACTAAGGTACATCTCTATACAACTATGGTTAATCTCTATGAAACTAAGGTACATCTCTATACAACTATGGTTAATCTCTATAAAACTAAGGTACATCTCTATACAACTATGGTTAATCTCTATGAAACTAAGGTACATCTCTATACAACTATGGTTAATCTCTATGAAACTAAGGTACATCTCTATAAAACTAAGGTACATCTCTATATACAACTATGGTTAATCTCTATAAAACTAAGGTACATCTCTATACAACTATGGTTAATCTCTATAAAACTAAGGTACATCTCTATACAACTATGGTTAATCTCTATGAAACTAAGGTACATCTCTATAAAACTAAGGTACATCTCTATACAACTATTGACTGACAAAAGTGGTAGCGCCTGCCTCGAACAGTTGTCAATCAGTTTCCGTGTAGCCTGTAGCCTGTGTCTCTCAGATCTGGTTTAGCGGCTGCTCATCTGTAGGGACGGGAACACGGGTACTGATGCAGGCTGACAGTCCAGGGAACGTATAACAGATCAGATAAACTTTCAACTATTTATTTAGCTTTTGCCAAAACAACAAATATCCATGAGACGGTTCAAGTGAGTGGCACAAGTAATGTACTTTTGGAAATACACTGTAGATTAACAATAATGTCCGTGTGGATAGATTACGTGGTTGTGCACACGACTGTTTCTTAAAACCCGCAATGAACAGTAATGAAATTAATTTATGCAGTCCTCTAATACCAGTCGAAGTATTGCCGTGAAGACAGATGTGCATGAACAAACTAGTTATTCATCAGTGTGTATGACAGGAGGTCCCTGTGACTCGCAATGGCGCAAAGGCACCATAAGACGATATGGCTATTTAAATATCAAGTAATGTCCAATAGTGACTCTGGCTAGACATCATTATTAGTCTTAAAATATTAAACGGTTCTTGCTATGAGAACTAGAATTTAAATCAGCTTACTGCTATGCTTTTGTTCATTTTTCACGGAAATTAGCGTGGAGACGTTGTCTTGAGATTTTACTTTGCCAGAGTGAGGAATGGTGAGAAATCCAGTCCTTTTATACTAAAATGGGATGGGCAAGCCCGATAACTGGATCTGAGCCCGAAAATGGGGCTAGTGTCCCGTTTTGGGGAATATCAGTCCCCATTCTAGGGACCAAGGCCCGAAAAGCAGCCTAATCCCATAAATTGGGCCTGAGCCCGAAAACTGGGACAAACCGAACATGGGATCTGAGCCTGAGAATGGGGCCTGGATCCAAAAATTGGCCACGCATGTGCCTGAAGTTACGTCAGATTTTTACTGATGATGAATTAGCGCGTGCTACCTTAACAACGTCAAGGAGCACTGAAACAATGGCATATTCTCACTGACATGTTACAGAATCAGTGGTAAACAATATTGTATGCAATATGTACCATAAGTCTGCCATTGTACATTCGTTTCATCTTTAGCGCTTGCTGAACTTCGTTCGCTGTGTTGCTAAGGTCAGCTTCCAGAGTTCATAGCAACAATGGCCGACTGCAGGGTAAAAGTTTTAGGTGCAGTGTGAAATAGTTACATTTTCGAAGATATGCTGGTATGAAGTTATTATTTAACAAAGTCACACAGCGAAAAGGAAGATAGCAACCGAATGAAAGTGCGCGAATGAAAACAGAACATTAGAGCTGGAGATTCACAGATGGGTCGTGATTTCAAATATGCATGTCTGGTCTGTGTATAAATCCAGATCATACCATGTATGTTTGCATTCTCACGGTCTGTCAAAGCGCCATACAGTCGTATGGCAGACTTAGAGTTAAAGGACAATTCCATGTCTTTGCCTAAATGAAAATGAAGGTAAGTGATGTTGCCGGGGCATATCAATATTACACATTTTTATGTCCCCTGCACCGCATGGTGATTCGTGGGGGGGCATATAGCATTGCCGCTGTTGGTACGTCCAGTCTTCACAAACGTAACGCGCAGTAAATGTTTTATAATTTCTGTGCTTTTTACGTAACTTTTCATATTTCCCACATGCATTCCTGATGATCCCCTATCCAGCATCCTCGGAGGTGCCCGCTAAACTTAAGTTCACATACTTTGTGTGTTCAAACCCTCAACACTGAATGGTGTCGGGGACATATAGCGTTACCGGTGTCCGTACGTATCCTCATTTTGATATCAAGTTTTCATGTTCAGCTCGAATACGGTAGGAATTCCTGAGCGAGCCGCAGAAGTCCTACGTGTTTCCTAGCCTTGCTGGATACACTAGCCTGGTACTCTCTATTTCTCTCATTGTATCATTTCACTCGTGAGGATCTAATCAATTCTGAATATGTCCCTGTGTTTAATAAAATCCATGTGAAATACTTCACTGTGTTAGTCTAACACTCTCAGCTAAAGTTCAGGATGAAGATTTGGATGCTGGCGATCGCCTTGTTATACCCCCAGCATATGAAGTATGTCAAAGGGTATATAGAGGATATTCATATTTTTGCAACGAATATGACATGTTCATCGAGTTGTGTGAAATGTCCATATTTCATGAGTGAAATATGGGACATATCACACCACGAGATGAACATATATGTCATATTCGTTGCAAAAATATGAATATTCTATTTATTATATACCTCTCCATGGAAATTAGCAGTTTTTTAGACTGTATACGGTAATGAATGTGTATTTGCAGCCTATTTGCGCTGTTTTCTTTCAGGTGCGCGTTATGAATATAGATGGCGGAAGTAGTCGTATTTTCACCGGAAGTTGTTTATTTCATCAATGAGAACATATGACTTTTATTTACATTGTATAACTATGTATTTCATGGGTAGGTATATAATAAATGGTTTTCATATGTCCGACCGACCGTCCATAAAATTTACATTAAAGTTTTTGTTTGTCGGTCAAGTTGTCGGCCGGGGGTATCCGTGAGCCTCTGGTCACATGCGCTAGTTCTATATACAGGATGGAGATTTGGATGAGTTCCTGCAGACTGGCGAGTTTTCGGGTGTCCCGATCGCGCCGCTACAGAGGACGTACTACGAACTGCTGAACTTTGTGTTCTGGGCGACGTTCACCACGGTGCCCCTCCTGGCGTACCTGTACCACGTGGTGCTGTACGCCTGTCTTATACACCAGCTCTCAGTAGTCCTGGTGGCTGTGTTGGGTACGTATGGGGGATTGTAGACTGAACATCAATAGAATAGAAATAGGAAACTGAAGAACCCAGGTAAACCTAAATGTAACCTTTTAAAGCATGAAAATGTCCAATAACTGCATCCCCGGACGAAAGTCGTGGGATTCTATGGATTTGCCACTGAACATCGTCGGCAGCAGACCCTTCTTGTCTGGAGCATAACTCGAATACCCTTTTGAATATTTGTATGCAACACCACACTTGCATAGACCACTACCCAAAGGTGTGTCTCATGCTTGCTCACTAATTTTCGAGTTACCTCCCTTTGTGTTTTTCTTTTGCGCATGGATTTCATGTCCGGAGCATAACTCGAGTTCCTTTTGGACTATTTTCATGAAACTTCACACATGCATAGACCACGACCCAAAGATGTATCGCACGTAAGACTGATAACTTTCACCTTAATAGTTTTCTCCCTCTATTTTGTTGTTGACTGCCTGTAGGCGGGGATGGAGATACAAATGCACTTGTAGACAGGCGTCAACTTCTGTAGCCTATTTCACCAACATTAGTTTAAACAATATTTATTTCAAGTTGTGGCAAGTGATATATATATACATACAATTGAGAACAGGATTAGAAAACAAGCTTTTACACTTATGTGAATTCTTCTCTCTTCACCAACATTGCAAAGTATACTTTTCTAGCAAAGTATACTTTGAGGGAGTAATCATTTATTTTTCCTGAAATGCATTATTTCATATAGAACTAACGACTGCATATATTTGATGATTAAAAGCATGCATACTTATTATACTGAATTTATTACATTACCACAGCCATTTTGGCTGTGATAATGTAATAAATTCAGTATAATAAAAATGTATCGTAAAACCGAAAATTTCTCCCTCAAAGTATACTTTGCTAGAAAAGTATACTTTGCAATGTTGGTGAAATCGGCTACTGGTTCCAGTGTCTTTTACAGTAATCTTTGAATATTTATTACAGATTGACAGGAAATCTTATCTTCATTCAGTGATGCAATTTTATCCTGAAAACATTACCTTTCAAGTAGATTGCATCATGACAAATGTGGACATTCATCTCATATGTTATGTTATGTTATGTTATGTTGGCTAATGATGTGCCTCATCTAATGCCCAATCTACGTGGTTTCTTTCCTTCCTTAACCAGAATGAAACCTGCGTTCGGCACAGGCCTAGTGAAATCTACAATGTGTACAAATCACATTCTGATCATTTAGTTGATGAAGGAATTTGTGCCGCGCGTTTCTCCAAAAGTATTTGAGTTAGGAGTCGCGAAATTTTACAGGAATATTTGTCGTCATGTGAAGTTCTGCACCTATGGTTTTAGATGCGGATTCATCCAGTATTTGCAGAGTTATGGCCCTTGACTTAGTGAAAAGTGGCGATTTTCAACTTGTGTCGCACATAATTAAAAAACTTGTTGAGCTACTGTCATGAAACCGTATAGGAATATTTGTCATCATGTGAAGTTGCGCACCTGGGGTTTTAGATGCGGATTCATCCAGTATTCGCAGTGTTATTGCCCTGGACTTAGTGAATAATGGCGATTTTAAACTTGTGTCGCACATAACTGAAAAACTATTTGAGCTACAGTCATGAAACTTTATAGGAATGTTTATCAACATGTGGAGATGTGCATATGGTGATTTTGATTAGAATTCATAGAGTATCGGCGGAATTCTGGCCCTTGGTGTGAAAATTGCTGATTTTTAACTTGTATCGCCGGTAACTCAAAACGTATTTGAGTTACAGGCATGAAACTATATAGGAATGTGTAGTTGTGTACCTTGGGTTTTGTTTGCGAAATCGGTAAGGATGGAGTTATGACCCTTGACTTAGAGAAAATTGTCAATTTTGTCCATCAAAAATTTCATCACAAATTTGTGTCGCTCGTATTTCCAGAAATATTTCAGTTAAAGTTGCGAAATTTTACAGGATTTTTATGCGGATTCATGTAGTATTGGCAGAGTTATGGTCCTTGACAAGTGAAAATTGCATAATATTATGTTGTCTCATTTTATTTTATTATTTTCCAATACACAGCCAACTTACACAGACAAACAAAGTAGCTACAAAAATGCTGTTGTGGCCTTAAAAAAAACTCTAGTTGTTGTTGCTGTTATTTCAGTGGTGCTACTGCTGGCTGGCATGATGCGAGTCACTGAGGTTAAACACTCGACAACATATGGACACGACGCCAAGAGGAGTTAACATCGTACATCCACTGGAAATATATCTTTGCACAGCTGTTAAACCGACTGTAGACGGCCTGTAGAGGAATAATTTTACCTGTGATATATATGACTTAACCATTAGAATGCGAGAATCAAAAATTGTTGTCTGTTGCTGTTTTATATTTTGTCTTCTTTCTCAATAAAAACATGGCTTAACAGCAATTTGGAAATATCATTTCCTTTAGAAATGATTGCAAAGTGCTGTCAAACATGTTTTTGAAGAGATAGATAGAAAATAAAACATAAACAGCAGACGACAAAATTTAATTCAGCATTGTAAGGGTTAACTGGAACAGACTCGGACCAGAAAGTATACCAGGAAAATATGGAAGGTAATATCCGTCATAATTCTATGTGACTTGATGCTTGCTTGCTGATGACATTACAACTTATATTCATGTTATTTCATTCGTCATTTGTATTTATTACATTTGAAATCTGCTTGTTGTAATTGTATTTGTCTTTCTTACATGTCCATTCTGCTGATTGCTTTGTTCATTCGTCTTATTTACATTACAATTATTGATACGTCCTTATTCGTGTCCCTGTTTTATTGCACGAAGCATTTGCAATAGAAAGTAAGAACAAAGCACTTAGCACTTTGAATAAGGCCGAAAGCAATAAGGACAAAGCCGCAGGAAGTTAGCATCAAGCTACAGTTCGAAAGCGGAAGGCCGCAAGCAGAAAGCATCAAGCTACAAGCAGAATGATGCAAGCAATATATGGGTTAGTAGTGCGTCATTATGACGTCAGATGGCACTGCTGTCCGCTCAAGTAATTCTCCCTCTAATAAATTATAGTCCGACATCTGACTGGCTGTTCAAGTCACACCTCCAATGCCGGTGTTGATGTAAGATTTCACCCACAAATTAACACAGCATAGGTTAGAAGACACCAAATAGTTTTACTATTTGAAAACAATCACATTTTTATAGTTACACATATGGTAACTTACACAGGTTGACTGTCAAACTGGACCGTTACCGATGCAAACCAATAACCGTCAAGGATCAGACTAAGGTGGCACACCACCATTGATTTTCTCTAAAACACTAACCCGTTACCACACATTTTGCTATTCTCTGCTACTTTCATTTTTCTTACGTTTGTTGTGGGACCTATTTTCCAATAACCTGCACTTATTCTGCTCTGGATCTTGACTAATTAAAATATAGATTTAATTATTGTTGAAGCTGGGGTCCCATCTAGTAGGTACAAATTTTTCTTTATGGAAATTAAATATTTAAAGTGTATAATTGCAACTATTCCACCCCTTTTAAAAATTACGAGTGCCAGCTACACAGATATAATTATTTAGTAATCTTTAATGTACTCATAGAGACTTGTGGTGGTATCAAGCTAGTTCCATATGCAAATGATGCAGTATTTTTAAATTATTTATATCAACTAAATGCTGAATAAATATTTGTATCGACATATCATAAAGTATGATATTGCACATCAAAAAGTAAATAAATGGAATAAATAGTTGCTTCCGTTATCATTTTAAGGAAACACGGTTATCACCCCTGATATCAAACTGGCATTTCGCATTTGATATAAAAAGTATAATAATTGTCAATTAGTACGTCTGGTAATGGTAAATCAATGTTCATTTTGCCAGAAAAATGTCAGATTGAAAGAATAAAGAAAAACATGTCTCCCTATATTATAACCTGGCATGTAGCACTCTAGGTTTAAGGTTAGAGAAATTGACACCAGTTTCAGCATATTTGAAGCATTTAAAAGAAAACACTGAGCCTGTTGGTCACGAGAGTTTCCGTGGCCAAATAATGTAAACACTATTGGGGGACATGCATGGGCGGATTCAGGGGGGGCAGGGGGCGGACCCGGCGCGCGCCCCCCCCCTAAATTCGCCGAGTAAAGAATTTTTACAAGTTACAAGGCACGTTTCTATGTTCGCGTTGTGAATTTATTGTTTATTGGGGGGTGCAGCCAAAAAATAAACACGGAGCAGCAGCAGCAGCATCTGACAGTATCCACAACAACAACAACCTGAACTACAATCCTATGAGGTTGGTCCCACAACATCCATACGAATAGTGAAAGTAGGAAAGACTGGCTGGGATTCGGTTAAATTATACAGTAAAACTATTTGGTGTCTTAACCTAAACATGGCGCAACAGAAAAAGCGGCATCAATCTACATCTACACCGTTAGGGACATGGAACCAATTTAGAGAGCAACGCATTGTAGGACAGATACCAGCATATTAAATACTTTTAGGGAGAACTATTTTAAGTTTTAGCAGCACACCTGGCGTCATAATGGTTGTTCCCAAATTACTGTTGCAATTGTTGTTGTCAAGGGGCGTGGCTTATCGAGCATAGCAAAACAGTAATGGAACTTGGGGATGTCACTACCAGTGAAGCATCAAGCTACTTAGAATGTAATCAACACACAACGCATTGAAACAGTACGAATCAATAAAGCATCACGCCACATACATAGAAATGTAATAAGACGGACAGAACTTAGAATGTCATCAGCCAGCAAGCATCAAGCCACATATAATTGTAATAAGACGGATAGAACTTAAAATGTCATCAGTCAGCAAGCATCAAGCCACATATAATTGTAATAAGACGGATAGAACTTAAAATGTCATCAGTCAGCAAGCATCAAGCCACTTATAATTGTAATAAGACGGATAGAACTTAAAATGTCATCAGCCAGTAAGCATCAAGCCACTTATAATTGTAATAAGACGGATAGAACTTAAAATGTCATCAGCCAGCAAGCATCAAGCCAAATATAATTATGGCAGATATGACCTTCCATAGGAAAATAGTACACCCACAATCTTATGAAAATATGGACAAATTTTAGATTCCAAGAAATAATTCTAGTGAATCTGGGCTGCCTACATTTCCGTATGCTACATAATCTCTTTTACTTGTGTATTGTGTTGTATATAATTTCTCCACCATAAAACGTTTTGGGGATATCGGGTTGGACATTTAATGATCACTGGGTGCAACTATTATCCTGATTATTATGTTGGGGAGCGTTTACTCTGTCTAGTCTATCCACAGGGTTCCCACTGGTCCTTAAATTCCTGGAAAGTCATGGAATTTGGAAAAATGGATTACAGGCCAATTATTGGTGTTGTTGAGCAAAGTTCAGTGCAATTTCGTGATTTCGAGCCAAACGATTTGATGTGGTAAGGGCACCTGGCACCAAATCAGGATTTTGTAAATTCAGAACTGAAGTACTACATGAAACAGTGTCGAGCCTGGAAGTAACTTCTCTCCCCAACACAAGTGTATTCCAGGCTCGACACCGTTTCATCAGCACCATCCATGCAAATATGGGTCCTTGAATTTCGAAAAACAAGTCCTTGAAAGTCATGAAAAAATCATGGAATTTGGTCTTCCCAAAGGAGTGGGAACCCTGCATCCATTGTTGTGTCTGTTTGTAGAATTTGCTGTTAAGTTTCTATGTCCAACTATCTCGTCATGGCCTTATGGAATTGAAACTTCATATGCTTGTTTATCACATGAAATCCTTGTTGTGGCGTGGTTTAACGCATTTCATAAATGTGTTATAACACACGTGTAATAAAATAGAATAAAATAGAGACGTTCCAAATGACGTCCGTAATGGCGCGACAAAGCAGCAATGTTTTGACGTTGACGTCATCATGTTTCATCATGTTTTAAACATCATTAGAAGCGTCCGTGATTTATTAAAATTACTGCAGTTGTCAGAATGAGCTCTTGTTTGGTAGTATGAAGTGTTTACAAAGAACTGGAACCTGTTATACGACATATTTATAATAGTTTTATTTTTAGGATTAAAACTATTTTTCTCTGTGGAGATTTTCAAAAATATGCGAAAATAGTCAATGGCGTCTGCTCACTGAAACGTATTGGCTATCTCCAAGTTTTCTACTCTTTGGAGGCTGAAGTCATGTGATAAACAGAATCTCACACTTGGTTCCCATTGATATGAGATTTATGAAAGTCAACCGTAATTTTATGCACCAAGCCTCTTGTGCGTGACTCTTGTGCGTAAATTTCATATCAAATGGAAACTCGTTTGAGATCCTCTATTTAACATTAATATTTTTTTGTTAACCCTTTGAACCCGAAATCCCGCTATATCGGTTTATGCAAAAAGTGCAGATCCAGATGAGCCGGCTCGTAACGAGCCGTCTCATCAGAATCTGCACCTTTTGAAAGTAATTTTAATATTTTTGAGAACAAAAACACCCCCTTTTCATAAATGGATGAATCTGAAAATCATTTTGTGACCATTGGATTGGTTGGAACATTAGCATATCACAGTCTATTCCAGTTCCTTAGGGTTGAAAGGGTTAAGATGAAGTTGAGCCCATTCAGCCACAGTGCACAAGATTCTGTGCAAATACAATTTGCATTGTAATCTGACACGGTGTGGTGGCCGGGTGTATACACAAATTGCTTTATCATTCAGTACAAATTTGGAGAACCTGTTTAGATAGTTTTACAGTCACAAACCCTATTCACATGGAGTGAAGCTGCCACTCTATATTGGCTTGTTGTGCTTCATATCGATTTTATTGATCATGCAGCAATCTGTATTGGACTTAAAAGTACATGCCCACTCAGTAGGCAAAAAATGTTCTTTATAGGAATTAAAGACGTGTATAATTATGTCACTATTCCACCAGTTCTAAGAATTACGAGTGCCCGCTATACAGATATAAGCATGTAGTAATATTGATTTTTCTGACAGTGACTCGCGGTGCTATCAGGCTATCATATGCAAATGAGGCATGATATATTTTAATTATTTATACTAATTAAATGTGTCACCTGAAAAAATAATTTTTTTCGACAGATTATAAAGGAATATCATTGCACATCAAAAATAAATACAGAGAATAAATAGGAATTTCCGTTAATATTTTAAGGAAACACGGTTATCGCCCCTGATATCAGTGTGGAAATTTACGTCTGATATAAAATGTATAATAATGCCAATCAATACATGGGGTAATGGTCTATATTGGGCATTCGTAATTTTTAGAACTGGTGGAAGAGCGACACAATTGTTTACTTATTTAATTTCTATAAAGAACATTTTGTGCCTACTGAGTGGGTTTGTACCTTTAATATATCACGGGCATGTCTGGTGAATGCTGAAGCTATAGTTGCCTGCCAATCCAAACTTTACAGCAAAATATGCAAACTGTAATATTAACCTATTTCAGTCTAAGGATATGATAATTTATGTTGCAAAAAATCTCATTATTTTGTTTATTTCTCCATAAAAGTATATGATGTTATCACTCATTTGAACCGTCTCGTCGAGATGGTTCAAATGAGTGGTAACAACATATACTTTCGAGAATAAATAAAGAAAATAGTATAGGATTAGTCTGAAAGGTTTCGTTGTATGCTACTACATGTAAAATTGTATCCCTTCTCTAATGTGTTAATACAAACTAAATTGTTTGTTACCACCCTTGGGTCAGTGACAGGTGTAGACCCTGATCAGGTCAATATGAAAACAGATATAGGGATGCACAGATATACTTTTTAGCTCACCTGAGCTATTGTTACCGCAATGTGTCCGTCGTCGTCGTCGTCGTCGTCCGTGAACATTTTCAAACGTCTTCTCCTCGGTAACCATTGGGCCTATGGTCACCAAACTTCATGGTCATGGTCCTTAGGTAGGGGGATTACAAAATTGTTAAAATGACGTCATTACGTAATCCATGATGGCCGCCGTCTAAAAATAGCACAAATTCTTAAAAAATCTTCTTCTCAAGAACCGCCAACCGGATTTCGACAAAACTTGGTAGGAATGATCGATGTACATTGCTCTTTCAAAGTTGTTAAAATGGTGACCCTGGGGTTAAAAATGGGCGTGGCCCGTGGGGTCAAATTGGGGTCAAATTTTATTTTTGACTGAATATGGTCATTTCATATATCAAATTGAAGGTATCAATGAGGATCACTCTGGTGCATTTTTTGTCGAAATCGGATTGTTATGTCATCCAAGATGGCCGCCGAAAGGTCAAAAGGTCGTTCTTTTATTAGAGATTTCAAAATTTTTCTTCACATGAACCGCTTGGCCCATGGTAGCCAAACTTAAAAGTTATGGTCCATGGGTGAAGCCTTTTCAGATTTGTTAAAATAGAGGTCATCGCTAATCCAAGATGGCCGCCGTCTAAAAATAGCATAAATTCTTAAAAAATCTACTTCTCATGAACCGCTTGCCGGATTTCGACGAAACTTGGTAGGAATGATCGATGTACATTGCTCTTTCAAAGTTGTTAAAATGGTGACCCCGGGGTCAAAAATGGGCGTGGCCCGTGGGGTCAAATTGGGGTCAAATGTTATTTTTCACCGAATATGGTCATGTCATATATTAAATTGAAGGTATCAATGAGGCGATCACTCTGGTGCATTTTCTGTCGAAATCGGATTGTTATGTCATCCAAGATGGCCGCCGAAAGGTCAAAAGGTCGTTCTTTTATTAGAGATTTCAAAATTCTTCACATGAACCGCTTGGCCCATGGTAGCTAAACTTAAAAGTTATGGTCCATGTGTGAAGCCTTTTCAGATTTGTTAAAATGAAGGTCATTGCTAATCCAAGATGGCTTCCGTCTAAAAATAGCATAAATTCTTAAAAAATCTTCTCATGAACCGCTAGCCGGATTTCGACGAAACTTGGTAGGAATGATCGATGTACAATGCTCTTTCAAAGTTGTTAAAATGGTGACCCCGGGTTCAAAAATGGGCGTGGCCCTGTGGGGTCAAATTTTATTTTTGACCGAATATGCTCATGTTATATATCAAATCGAAGGTATCAATGAGGCGATCACTCTGGTACATTTTTTGTCCAAATCGGATTGTTATGTCATCCAAGATGGCCGCCGAAATGTCAAAAGGTCGTTGTTTTATTAGAGATTTCAAAATTCTTCTTCACATGAACCGCTTGGCCCATGGTAGCCAAACTTAAAAGTTATGGTCCATGGGTGAAGCCTTTTCAGATTTGTTAAAATGGAGGTCATCGCTAATCCAAGATGGCCACCATCTAAAAATAGCATAAATTCTTAAAAAATCTTCTTCTCATGAACCGCTAGCCGGATTTCGACGAAACTTGGTAGGAATGATCGATGTACATTGCTCTTTGAAAGTTGTTAAAATGGTGACCCCGGGGTCAAAAATGGGCGTGGCCCATGGGGTCAAATTGGGGTCAAATTTTATTTTTGACTGAATATGGTCATGTCATATATCAAATTGAAGGTATCAATGAGGCGATCACTCTGGTGCAATATTTGTCGGAATCGGATGATTATGTCATCCATGATGGCCACCAAAAGGTCCATTTATTCAAGATTTTTAACGTCTTTATCTCAGGAACCACATGGCCGATGCTGGGTGAAGCATTTTCAGATTTTGTAAAATGAGTGTCATCGCTTAATCCAAGATGACCGCCATCTAAAAATAGCACAATTTTTTTAAAACACATGAACTCAATGTCACATTCTCCTCTGGTGTTCATGGAGTCAGGTGAGCGAATTAGGGCCATCATGGCCCTCTTGTTTAAATATCTGTTTTTCGTGTCATTTTGAAGAAAAATGTTGATAGTTATCTGTGCACATGTTCATGGTTCTCCAGGAGATCCAGGTGTATTGGGGATAATGTTTTACCAGGCAAATTGACAAGATGTCAGACACTTCTACATACGAACTGCCTGCTGTTTTTGTTTTGTTTGAAAGAATAGGAAATATATTTCAAATAATTACGGTGCTCTTTAAATTTTTCTTTAATATTGATCATTTGAAGAGTTGTTTATGTTTGTTTATAGCAATGTTGAGAATTCCACTGGTGGAGCAATCAGTTTATGTGAACTGTTGATATTGTTTAATGCTAAAGTTTACGTTATTTATTATGCCGTCGATACCAAATGTGGGGAGGCATAGCGTTACCAATGTCCGGGTAAATTTCTAGACTCCCCGTTTCCTGTCATGGAACTTCCAGGGCCCAGTTGTTCAAAACACCAGTTAGCTTAACGGACTGTTAAATCCTTAACAGACTGTTAAATCCTTAACTGAATGGTCAAAATCTCTGTTAAAACAGGGCCCAGTTGTTCAAAACACCAGTTAGCTTAACGGACTGTTAAATCCTTAACTGAATGGTTAAAATCTCTGTTAAAACAACTGAACAACTGGGCCCAGATATTTATGCCCCACCACGATAGTGAAGAGGGTATTTAGTGTTACACTGGTGTGTCGGTCACAAAATTTCAACTCTTGAGTAAATGTCTTATAATTTCTGTTTGCTTGCACGGATCTGCTTCATATTTTATACACACATTGCTCTAATCGTCCTCTACCACCCTGTGACAAATCCATGTTTTAAAGATCTCCATTTCCGATTAAACTTTTCTAACAAAGGCTGTTTTATACTGTCGTAGCAGTAAGTGGGGCATCCATGTTCTACGAACACATTTTCTAGCTTTTATATAGTGCTCTCTGATAGTACATGTGGTATATTTGTATATGCTCGATATTGATAAGTTGGGTGACTGACTGACTGACTGCAGTTAACCAATCAGAGCAGTGCTCCCACCTAAATATAGATATACATGTATACTAGTAGTACTGTTTACATTGCCGCACATACAAATGTGTCACTGCCAAATGGGGATAAAAACGTAATTCTTGAAATGTTTCATGGATATACATGTACAATGTACATGTACATGTTTGTTTGTTTGTTTGTTTATTGGTGTTTAACGGCCTATCAACAGCTACGGTCATGTAAGGCCGGGCAAACGGGTTCGATTCCGTTTTAACCTGCTGCATTGGGGGGAAAATTCCAAAATCAGAACTGAATATTTACATCGAGAAACAATATATTCAGCTTCAGCCCTGAAATTAGAATAACCTGACCTGGTGGCAGGTCCATACCACACCAAAGTCACTTGGCCCCTTCCCCTAAAATAGGATTATGAATAATCGTAATACTCACATAAGGGGTATAACCAGATTCAACTGTCACATACAAAATGCCAAAGACGTATGTGAGGGCCAAACCAGGCCTCTAGTCGGAATTCCGGTAAGGAGAACCCCGATCGTTAAATTACCCATCGCTTACACCCACCTTCCACCCACACATGTACATGTATATACACATTTCAACCCTTACAATGGTGAACTAATTTGTTGTCTGCTGTTTATTTTTTATTTTACACTTTTAAAAAGCATGTTTTAACAACAATTTAGAATCATTTCCAATGGAAATTAATATTTTTTTGTTTGCCGCATTCTAAGGGTCAACTTGATTTGAGTTAATGGTGCTTAATGGCGTGTCAACAGCTAAGGTCATTTTAGGCCAGGTTAACGGGGTCAAATCCCATGCGTTACCTGTAGCCTATTTCTCCAACATTGCAAAGTATACTTTTCTAGCAAAGTATACTTTGAGGGAGTAATCATTTATTTTTCCTGAAATGCATTATGTCATATAGAACTAACAACTGCATATATTTGATGATTACAAGTATGCAGAATTATTATACTGTATTTATTACTTTATCACAGCCAAAATGGCTGTGATAATGTAATAAATTCAGTATAATAAAAATTAATAAATTTATCCTAAAATTATACTTTGCTAGAAAAGTATACTTGGCAATGTTGGTGAAATAGGCTACTGAAACCAGGTCCTCATTACATCAGTCGCATAGCCCTACTGCACAAAAGTAATAGGATTATTACTAATCTTATTACTTTTATAATGGGCATAACCAGATTCAACTGTACCAGAAAGCCAAAAATGTATCTGAGGGTCAAACCAGGCATATCGGGATTGCGTTAAGGATGAAACCCATCGTTATATGTACCCTTCACATGCTCCCAACCAACCACCACATCCAAGGGTTAATAGATACAGATACAGCTGGCATACATGGCTTGTAGCTCGTTTAATCCTCTCCAAGAACTGTTCTATTAATTCTTGGGCTATTCCATTCATCCGGAAAGGGGTGTGTTGAAAAACAATCTCAAATACAGCAGATCCTGATTAGATGGAATATAGGAACTATGGCCTGTTGTGTTGTAAGGGTTAACCCTTACTACGCTGAATTACATGTTGTCGTCTGCTGGAAATGTTTTATTTTCAATATTTCTCGACAAAAACCTGGTTTTCACAGCACATGAGAATCCAGCTCATGAGAATCGTCTCCAGTGGAGACGATTCTCATGTGATGTCCAAACTAGGTTTTTGTTAAGAATTAAAGCAAAAATTAAAAACAGCAGACGGCAATTTCCGTCAACAGCGTAGGAAGGGTTAAAGTATGTGCGATTTCCTTTCTATCGCCGTATCAAATCTGTGTGTACATGTCGTCCATGTTCCATGAACATATTCATCGTTTTATCTGTAACCAGTGTGAATCCAGACCCACCGACATTCCATGTTTGATTGTGTTCAAAAACCATTGTCACTCTTAGCAAATAAGTTTAGCACCTTTGCGAGTATATACAGTGTATCTATATTGTGTATTGCAACATGTACAGTAATATATGATCCATGAATAAACTGATACAACATTCCCGCCTGTCTGGTTGCCTGTTTACTGTATCTCCCTAAGGAGCCTTCAATAATGACCCGATGTGTGCCTACTGCCTAGACACAAGATATCCACAACAAAACAGGCTTATTATCCCCTTACCGATAGACAAGAGGGGATATAGCGTTAGTCCATGTATGTATGCGAGTGCATACGTACATTAGTAACACCTTTCATTATAGGAATGAATGGCCTTTTTGTGGAATTTATCGGGGTATAAACTTGGAAAAGTCGCGGGAATACTGGACGAAGGCCGGAAGGCCTCGTCCAGCATTCCCGCGACTTTTCTAAGTTTATATCCCCGATAAATTCCACAAAAAGGCCATTCATTCCTTATAATTCCAGCATTTGAAATAAATTCATCAAGAAAATGTGTTTATTTTCCGTTTTCTTAAGAATTATTTTAACTGCGCCCGACGGTTATGGAAAGTAGTTCGGCATGGGAGTTTACTGGGATATACATTTTGGACAGAGACTTGCTACGGACCAATCAAATGTTAGGGAATTGTGTAAATATTTTTGTGCTGGAATTATTTTTAAATAACTAAACCGCTTCACTGATTTTTATAATATTTGGCCACAATGTGTGTAGGGATGGTGCTTTGTTTTGCCACAATGGTGTTTTGTTTCTTCCTAAGTTATTGAAAAAACAAAAAAGACTACCTTACAATGTGAACGTAAGTCCTCAGTGACCTTGGGCGGTCGGACATGGGTCATATGCAAAACAAAGCACCATCCCACGACACATTGTGGCCAAATATTATCAAAATCGGTGAAAAGGTTAATGAGTTATTGAAAAATGAAAGGTCCTACTACGTGAAATATGTACGTACAAGTACGCATGTACATGGACTAACACTATATCCACTCTTGCCTATCAGCGAGGGGATAACACATTTACACCGCACACAGATTTATGAAAGGAGTCCAAATATACTACACTGGGTAAAATATAAGCTTTAATAGCAACAATTGTATATTTCTAACGATTCAAATGTCTTATATATTTTTTTGTGATCATAAATGTCAACTTCCAACTTATTTTGCTGAGTAAATGCACACAGCGAGAATCAGTAAATATGACAAATGGTGAGGAAGATGGGAGGGTACATTTGTTACATTTCTAGTTAGTAGTGTCCTTTCTAGATTGAAATAAAGCCATTTGGTATAAAATGTTTTATTTAGTAAATATACCTGTTGATTGCTTTTGTATTTGTGAAAAGTGAACATTCATGAAATTGTGTAAGGTTATCACATGATCAATCATAAAATGATTACAGCTGTATACAGCCAAATATACATGTACATATCTATAAGCCAACACAACAAACACAAAACCTACAAATTTGTTGGACAATCAAGAAAACCCACATGTTTGTTTGACAGAGTAGAAAACCTACCAATCTGTCCTTGTAATCAATATCCACCAGTCCCAGGGCTCCAGATAAGGAATTAGTAAGTGAGTATTTTCACTCCATCATTTCTGAAGAAATTGGGTATTTCAAAATTGTAATTGGGTAAAATAAAATCCGACTACTGTTTACACATCAACAGACAGCAATTATTGAATAGTTTGCTTTGAAATAAAATCATGTCTTGGCATTTCATTAGAATTGTCTCCTTGGAGACGATTCTAATAAAATACCAAGAAATGTTTTCATGGAAAACAAAGAAAAATATACTATATTTGTGGTCTGTTTATTGTTTTCTGCAGCATGATAAATGTACCACAAAATTGTAATTGCTTTTTGATACTCGCTACGATTTCAATTGGGTTTTTGGCAATTTTGATTGGGTATTTAAGCAAATACGCAGCTTATCTGGAGCTCTGCAGTCCGATCAACATCGACATTGGACAACGCTGGTGGAGTCCGATCTGGCACCATATTGGTGGGACAAACCATGTGGGTTTATGGCGTGACTGGAGAAAAGGGTCTTACGGCATTTGCGACCAGTGCAGTCCCAGCTTGGAAGGCGCAGTCTGATAAAGGCCTGCACTGTTCACCATTCAGTCAAATGCCTGTCGAGGTCATAAACAAATACCATTATCAGACTGTATGAGGTTGATAAGGGGGCCGTTTCACTAAACTTTGTACGACTAAAATGTTCGTAATTGCAAAATTATAATAATAGTCTGTAAATTGCACACAAACACTTTTCTTGATTTACATTTATTGAGCATAGGCTGCATATGCTCAATAAATGTAAATCCATCAATTTAATTTTCCAGACGATCCTAAATTTGCACTTATGAACATATTAGTCATACAAAGTTTAGTCACACACGCCAAAAGCCCTATTCCTCCTGTCACAGCCTCATTTGTTCATTGGCAGGTTCACTGGGATCAGTTAACGTTTTCACCACAAAGTATCGCACATGGACAATTCCACATGAATTTTCAGGCTATTTTAATGAACATAAAGTGGATAACTTCAGATAATATCCACGAACTGTGCAGATCCTGATGAGACGGCTCATCTGGATCTACACTGTCTGTCAACATTGCAAACAAGCTGTATCATCCGGATTTACACTGTCAACATTGCAAACAAGCTGTATCATCCGGATCTACACTGTCTGTCAACATTGCAAACAAGCTGTATTATCTGAATCTACACTGTAAAGATTGCTAAGAATTAGCATGGTAAGTTACAATGTGTGCCAGAATATGTGATCAGGACCTGCACTGTTCAACATTCCGCTACTGAAGCAGTGTAAATACATGTATGCCAATATTTGATCACAACATGATTGTCAATACAAATGGTTGGAATCCTTCATATTTGATTGGCTGTCCATGTACATTACGCAATGCTCCAGATAAGGAATTAGTAATTGAGTATTTTCACTCATCATTTCTGAAGCAATTGGGTATTTCAAAATTTGAATTGGGTAAAATAAAATCACACTACTGTTTACACATCAACAGACAGCAATTACTGAATAGTTTGCTTCGAAATGAAAACATGTCTTTGTATTTCATTAGAATTGTCTCCTTGGAGACAATTCTAATGAAATATCAAGATGTGTTTTCATAGAAAATAAGAAAAATATTCTATATTTGTGGTCGGTTCATTGTTTTCTGCAGCATGATAAAGGTACCACAAAATTGTTATTGCTTTTTGATACTCGCTACTTCAGATTTCAATTGGGTTTTTGGCAATTTTATTTGGGTATTTAAGTAAATACGCAGCTTATCTGGAGTATGATTACAACAGTATAAATCTTGCAACTACTGCAAGCATCATTGAGAGTGGAGCACTCTTGTATTCCTAATAAATTGATACAATTTATGGCATCTGTCCACATTATATAGCCTTGATAGTTTTATGACATCACCTGCTTAAATCATCACTTACCTGGCAAGTACTTGTACATCGAATGTTGGATGATTGTCGTTTGTTGGGGTTTAACAGATAAGGTCATTTAAGGTCGGGTCAATGCATTTAGTACTAAATTCCATATATTACCTGTACAAATGGGAGAAAAATCCCAAAATCAGAACTCAATTGAATATTTACAATAAACAATTACATGTATATATTCAGCCCTGAAATCCGAATAATCCTGATCTGATGCCAGGTCCTCGCCACACCAGAATCACTTTGCCCCCTCCCAAAAGCAGCAGTAGGATCAGTAATCATCTTGCTACATTTATAATGGGCAATAACCCAATTTAACTCCCAGGTAACAAGAGCCAAAGAAAAAAACGTACCCAAGGGCCAAACCAGCAAATCATGATTCCTATAAGGGTGAACCCCTACTGTTAATTTGCGCCATCGTGTTCGCCTGACTAACCACCCAGGATGATTGTCGCAATAAAAAATTAGATTTTTTTAAAACAGTTCATTTTCAAATGAAAAATGTCATTTGTGGCTGTGACTGGAGAAATGGGACCAGTGTAGCCCCAGAAGGCCCTATACTGTTTGCCATTCAGTCAATAGATTACCTGTCCTGCCTGTAACAAACAGTATAAATCCATATCAACCTGCAATAATGTGCTAGAAGATCATGACTGAGCAGACATGCTATAAGTCGCATTTCGCCAGTCAGAGCCACATTTATGAGGAACATAAAAGTGTATTTGTGGATATGAATGGAGAAATGCAGCTTTGCGACCAGTGTAGATCCAGATCAGCCTGTGCATCCGCAGAGTCTGATCAGGATCTGCACTGTTCGCCATTCCATCAAGGAAATACCCATCCTGCATCCAACAAGCAATATACCACAGGTGTGCTATTTGATCAAGACCTACACTGGATACAAATCCCATATGCCACATTTCTCCAGTGGCAGCCACATATACTAGTACTAATACTAGCCCCCCCCCCCCCCCCCTTCCCATATTTACATTCTAAATAAGTTATTTTCACCTACAAAAACCATTTAAAACATTGTTTTAAATGGCTTTTGTATGTGAAAATAACATATTTTGATCCTATTTTCCACGTTTGATCCCCACAAATTGCATAGCCCTGGGTGTGTTTATTAGAATAAATACAGTAGTTGTTTGAGAAATACTGTTGAACCTCTCAGAAACGTCACATCTCTCTGTAACACCGGATATTTTATATCACAAATGGACATTTGCCTCTATCTCCCTACAACAGCCACCTCCACAACAGCCAGTTTGGTATCTCCCATCGGTGGCTATTGTTGGTAGAGAGGTTGCACTGTACATGTGAATCTATTGGATTTCACTGTTGTTAAAAGATGTACGGCACTGTAGTGTATATCCTGGTGAAGACGACTAGGCCACAGTCAGGAGAACAGCAGCTGGGAGCCGTGACCTGCCTTCACAGCCACATACACACCACACACACACAAGGTCTGGTATTGCAGTGTCAACATACGGCCAGCCAATCACCTGATGCCATCCGTGTTTGTGTGCGTCTCCGATGCGGTATTCGAGAACATCAGCTTCTCGCGGGTCTCCCGTCGCAGGGTTAGATGTTTACTCACTTCGTTTATGTCTGTCATCACAGATGGGTGCACCTGCAGCAGATGGAATACACAGACTACAACATCATCTGTGGACTGTTTTGTAAAACTGGTGCTTGTAATCACAGGTTGAAGTAACGGACCGAGTTCTATAAATACATTAAATATGCCTAAAAGCATCAATAAATGAAAAAAAAATCAGCTGAAAAAAAATAAGCTAAAACAAATTTGTTTACTCCCTCCATATAGACTTAAGTCTATATGGAGGGAGAAAACAATTTTTTTGAGCTAATTTTTTTTCTCCATTTATTGATGCGTTTAGGCCTATTTAATGTATTTATAGACCTCGGTCCATTACTTCAACCTGTGCTTGTAAGAGTAACAGATTTGGACTAAAACCTGCCAAACCGATAGCTACCAAATTCTGTAAGCATATGTCTCGAGCATGGGATCAGTAGTTCAAGATGCACTGTTTATTGGGGGGATCACAAATTCACCTTATATATGTACTGACCCATATTCCATTAACTTCCTACTACAGTCTACACTCGTTTACTCAAAGTCGGTTAAGTCGAATTCCCTCGTTACGTCGAATTCGTGTCCAAGTCCCGTTTCAGATCCTATTATTTTCAATGTAACTGGCTACGGTTAAGTCGAATTTCGTTACGTCAAATTTTCGCCAATTCAAACTAATTGTTAAGTCCCGAAAACAGAAATGTGTGGTATTTCACTCTCGTTAAGTCAAAGTTTCAGTTTGCGCTCGAAGTGCGAACTCGCGGCGCCAATTTACCGGATCAAAGACTGGACTTGTTGACCTTTGTAAACAAACTTTGAATAAGTGTTAAAGGTGATTTCCTCGACACCAATTAAACTTAGCTCATCTGATTTAATCAGTTAAGTTATTTTATTTGCTGAAATATTTTATAAATAAATAAATCACTTCAAAAGTTGTCACACCATGTCAACTTTCGAAACAATTTACCGAACATTTTCACGAATTTCGTTTCAATCAAAAATCGAAGATACAATAAAGATGGTTTTCTCAAATCCATCTTGTCCAGACTCGTTTGCATGTGTCATCAGATGCGAAACATTCACCCTCCGATTGATAAATGCTGTGTGTATAATTATATAATCAAGTCCGGTATGCACAACAACTTGTTAATTTCCGGTTTACATGCTTTATTTATTAAACATAATAAAATGTTACTTTACTGCTTTGAATTGTCTTTTCTTGTTTCACCCTGATAATACAGATATGTATACTTAGTTCGACTACACACATGATATGTGGATAGGCAAACGCAAGTAAACGCATTAGAGTTGCAAAAGGGTAACTCTGTGTGTCACAGGTCGTATGGGAGTTGCGTCCCGTAACGTGTATGGCAATATTTCGAGGTCCTGTTCAGATTTCGCTACGTCAAACTTCGGTTTACTCAAAGTATTTATCACAGTCTGACGGACTTTGAGTAAACGAGTGTAGACTGTATATTCAGCAATGGCGTCGGTGACATCAGAGAACGGAATGTGCTGTACAGTGTGACCTTGACAACCAAAGTGACCTATATGTAGACATACAGTGCCTACCTGTATATCATCGACCTTGTCATCCTTCAGGCTGAACTCCCGCAGTATGTAGTCCTTCTCTGCCTGCAACATCGGTACAATAATGAGCCTGGCTCAGGAACTGCAGTATAGTTGTTCACCGATACTGGGGGCCGTTTCACTAAACTTTGTACAATTTAAAATGTTTGTAAGTGCAAAATTAGGATCGTCTGGATTTAATTAATGGATTTACATTTATTGAACATAGGTTGCATAATGCTCGATAAATGCACATCCAATAATTGTTTACAAGAAAATAGTGTTAATGTGAAATTTACAGACCAACATAAGATACAAACATTTTAGTCATAACAAAGTTTAGTGAAATGCGCCCTCCCCCCCACCCCCCCCCCCCCCACCCCCCCCCCACCCCACCACCACCAGATTTCGAGGAAGTGAATTCCACATGAGGTCTGAATTTGTCAATTTCCTACATCATTTACAGAAAATATGACTCATTTTCTATTAAAATCAATATCATCACCCTATGGTACCCTTGTGAACCCCTGTCCTTTATATGTAACCCACTAAAACAGGGCTACTTTGGTCAGTATTGCACCTAATCACCTAGCACACACATGTGGCCAGATATGGATGAAAGTTTGATGATAAACATTAACGTTCTGTCAATGTACACCACCAGCTGATGTGGGACAATTAAACACTCCTGGATATGGTGAATATAAAAATAGCCGTGAGAAAAAGCAAAAATTTAATTGGTTAAAACATCCCAGCAACAGCTAAGGTCATAATTATAGACATGAAGGAATTCGGTTTAAAGCTTCATCTAAAAGACTAGAAGAATGGAAATACTATGACATGCACCATTATCCCTCCGATATTGTTACATGACTGCCGTTGTTGGACACTGCTCACAGCCGTGTTCAAACGTACAGTGAGTGCTCATTTCGGGGCCAAGCCAACACCTACATAATGCATGTGTCTCATGATATGACTAGAACGTGCCATTATGTCACCAGACCAGTTCACAACGGTCGCACTGAAATTTTTAAATTGATGCGAAAGTAATGCATAAATGCTCAAATTGCATGATTTTTCCGACGGAAATGTAACAATAATGTTTGACCATGTCCAGCCGTGGGTAAACGTTTGCCGTGGCACTCGGGAACTGTTTGAACCCGCGGCCTACGACCTTGGGGTTCAAACAGTTCCCTCATGCCATGGCAAACGTTTACCCACAGCTGGACATTATCAAACCTTATATTGAATTCAAATACTCTACCATTAGACTACCAACCCATCCCAGCCATCAGAGGGTGTCAGCTCTCCCAGCCAAGGTGGCATACTGTACACTGGCTCATCTCTGGCTGACAAAAGAACAGACAGACCGCTATCTGACTGTACACAATGCAGGGCTCCAGATAAGTGTTGCATCTAAAGAGTATTATACCCCTAGATTTCAATTCAATGCGTATTTTACTGTTACAAATGTATTATTGATTTTCTTCCTTATTAAATAGGGAACAAATGATAAAAAAAAACATAACATAAATTCACTTATTTGAGCTGCAAAAAGCAAACACTTTTGCTTTTGCAGCTCAACTAAGTAAATTTTCAACTTTATTACAGTATTTTCACTACTCAATTTGAAAATCAATGCATATTTTCACATTGCTGTGAGTATTTTGTACTCCCACTTTTGATAATCAACGCCTATCTGCTAAAAATAAGTGCTTAAAATACGCCAATATGCACCTTATCTGGAGCTCTGCACAATGTATCGGACTGCCTTACCTCGTGGTGGAGCCGAGTGTCTGCCACACGCACTATCACGTTGTCTACTCGCATGGAGAACCGCAGTAAGATGAAGAAACTTGTCGGCATAACCCTCTGGAAAGAAGAAATCAGTAACACTGATGCAGGATGTATCTGTCAAAAGTGTCCGTGCAAATTTCTAAGTCATTTGACCTCGAGCACAGGGGCCGAATGGGTGGGTGATAGAATAAAAATATGGATGATGAGAAATAGGGGATCTATCCTTAGAGCTATCCTTACAATGTTCACACTGAGCAGGGAGGATCCGTTGTCGGAGAGCTTGTCCTCAAACTGAGTATGACAGATGACAGTAACATGGAAAGATCTATGCCATATACCCAGGGGGTGAGTATATTATGCAAAGCTATCCAGTGGCGGATCCAGGATTCTGCCGTGGGGGGGGGGGGTGCAGTCGAAATTTGAACAACTAATTTTCAGTACATAATGCTCATGTGATAAGGCACATTGTCAACAGGCTTTCTTTAATATCTAGACTTTGATTAGTTGCAAACTCTTGCGATCTACTCCCGTACCGTCCGTACCGGGAGTAGATTGCAAGAGTTACCATTCGCAACTAGACCTTTATCTGATAATATCACCCTTATTTGACAGTTCTTGCTAATTATTTTTTTGACAAAATCAGACAGCTTCTCAATTGCAAAAACAAATGTGGAATCCTGAAAGGGGGACACCCCCTGAATCTGCCATTGCTATCCTTACAAGTTTCACACTGAGCAGGGAGGTCCCATTGTCGGAGAGCTCGTCCTCAAACAGCAGGATGTCGTCGTAGAAGTGGATCTTCTCGTGCACTTTCAACTTCTCCATGTCGATCAACTCGTCCGTCGGCTCCACCTGCAACCACATGCCAGGAACATCAACACTCAGGCAATTACTGGTATTTTGTGGAATTGCTCAGTATAGGGGAATTACTCAGGCAATTTCTGGTATTGGGGAATTGCTCAGGCAATTACTGGTATTGGGGAATTACTCAGACAATTTCTGGTATTGGGGAATAGCTCAGACAATTTCTGGTATAGGGGAATTACTCAGGCAATTACTGGTATTGGGGAATTGCTCAGTATAGGGGAATTACTCAGGCAATTACTGGTATTGGAGAATTATTCAGTATAGGGGACTTACTCAGGCAATTTCTGGTATTGGGGAATTGCTCAGTATAGGGGAATTACTCAGGCAATTACTGGTATAGGGGAATTACTCAGGCATTACTGGTATTGGCAAATTACTCAGGCAATTACTGGTATTGGGGAATTGCTCAGTATAGGGGAATTACTCAGGCAATTTCTGGTATTGGGGAATTGCTCAGGCAATTACTGGTACATGTATTGGGGAATTACTCAGACAATTTCTGGTATTGGGGAATAGGTCAGACAATTTCTGGTATAGGGGAATTACTCAGGCAATTACTGGTATTGGGGAATTGCTCAGTATAGGGGAATTACTCAGGCAATTACTGGTATTGGAGAATTATTCAGTATAGGGGACTTACTCAGGCAATTTCTGGTATTGGGGAATTGCTCAGTATAGGGGAATTGCTCAGTATAGGGGAATTACTCGGGCAATTACTGGTATAGCGGAATTACTCAGGCAATTACTGGTATTTGCGAATTACTCAGGCAATTTCTGGTATTGGGGAATTGCTCAGTATAGGGGAATTACTTAGGCAATTTCTGGTATTGGGGAATTGCTCAGTGTAGGGGAATCACTCGGGCAATTACTGGTATAGCGGAATTACTCAGGCAATTACTGGTATTTGCGAATTACTCAGGCAATTTCTGGTATTGGGGAATTGCTCAGTATAGGGGAATTACTTAGGCAATTTCTGGTATTGGGGAATTGCTCAGTGTAGGGAATCACTCAATCAATTACTGGTAATGGGGAATTACTAAGGCAATTACTAGTATTGGGGAATTACTCAGGCAATTACTGGTATTGGTGAATTACTCAGGCAATTACTGATATTGGGGAATTGCTCAGTATAGGGCAATTACTCAGGCAATTTCTGGTATTGGGGAATTACTCAGGCAATTACTGGTATTGGGGAATTGGGGGACAACTGTTAGGGGAATTACTCAGGTAATTTGTATTGCGTGGGAAATTTACTCAGGTATAAGGGGAATTACTTAGGCAATTACTTGGTTTGGGGAATTAACTCAGTATTAGGGGAATTTTACTTCAGGCAAATTACTGGTATTGGGGAATTGCTCAGTAGTAGGGGAATTACTCAGGCAATAACTTGGTTATAGGGGAATTACTCAGGCAATTACTGGTATTTGCGAATTAATTCAGGCCAATTTTCTGGTCATTGAGAAATTGCCTCTTCAGTTTAATAGGGCGAAATTACTCCAGGCAGAATTTTCTTGGTTATTGGCGGGGAATTACCTTTTTTTCAGTATAGGGGGGAATTAACTTTTTTTCAAAGGGCCAATTACTGGTAATTGGGGAATTGCTCAGTATAGGGGAAAATTTACTCAGGCAATTACAGGTTATTGGGGGAATTGCTCAGGTATAGGGGATATTACTCAGGGCAAAAACTGGTATTAGGGGAATTTACTCAGGCAATAACTGGTATTTGCGAATTAACTTCAGGGGAATTATTTCTGGTCTTGAGGAGAATTGGCTCAAAAGTTATAGGGGAATTACTTCCAGGCAATTTCTGGGTATTGGGGGAATTACTCAGGGTATCAATTTACTCAGGCAATTACTTGGTATTGGGGAATTGCTCAAAGTTTAGGGGAAAATTATCAGCAATAACTGGTATCGGGGGAATTACTCAGGCAACTTTACTGGTATTGGCGGGGAAATTTACTCAGTAATGGGGAATTAACTCAGGTCAATTACTGGTATTGGGGAAATTGATCCAGTATAGGGGAATTATCAGGGCAATAATTTGGGACTTGGGATAGGAGGGGAATTACTCCAGGCAATTTTACTGGTATTGGCGAATTACTCAGGCAATTACTGGTTATTGGCGGGAAATTAACTTCCAGTATAGGGAATTACTCAGGCAAATTAACTGGTATAGGGGAATTGTCAGTATCGGGGAATTACTCCAGGCAAAATAACTGTTATAGGGGAATTACTACTACTTCAGCAGGCAAATTACAGGTATTTGAAATTAATCAGAGCAATTACATGTCTTGAGAAATTGCTCAGTATAGGGGAATTTACTCCCAGGCAATTTCTGGATATTTTGGTGAATTACTCCAGTATGGGGGAATTACTCAGCGCATTAATACTCGTATTGGGGAATTGCTCAGTATAGGGAAAATTACTCAGAGCAATTACTACTGTATTGGGGACTTGCTCAGATAGAGGGAATTACCAGGCAATAACTGGTATAGGGAATTACTCAGAGTCTTTACTGGAAATTTGCGAATTACTCAGGCAATTTCTGGTCCTTGAGAGAAATTTGCTCAGTATCAGGGGAAATTACTCCAAGGCCAATTTCTGTATGGGGAATTACTCATATGGGTAATTACTCAGCTCAGAGCGCAATTACTGTATTTGGGAACTTGCTCAGTATAAGGGGAATTACTCACCAGGCAATAACTGGTATAGGGGAATTTACTTCAGCGCAATACTGGTTATAATTGTGGGCGAATTACCTCAGTATGGGGGAATTACTCAGGTCAATTACTGGATTGGGGGAATTGCTCATATAGAGGGAATTATCAGGCAATTTTGGTATTTTGGAAATCTCAGGTTTGGTTTTGGGAAATTACTCATAATAGGGGAATTACTCCAGGCAATTACGGTTATTGGGGAATTCCTCTATGGGGAATTATCAGGCAATTTTGGTATTGGGGAAATTTGCCAGTATAGGGGAATTACAAAGCAATTAACTGGTAAAGGAATAACTCAGGCAATTTGGTATTTGGCAAATTACTCAAAGGGGAAATTACTTAATTACGGAAATTAACTCAGTATAGGGGACTTATCAGGCAATTACTTGGATTTGGGAATCTCAGGTTAGGAGGAAATTAATCAAGGCAATTTTTGGTATTGAAAATTCTCCATATAGGGGGGGGGAAAATTACTAAGGCAATTACTGGTATTGGGGAATTCTCAGGGGAATTAACGGAATTGGGTTATTAACAATTGCTCAGGTATAGCGAATTTACTCAGTATAGGAATTACTCATGGGCAATTACTGGTATTGGGGATTGCTCAGTATAGGGGAATTAATCAGGCAAATTTTTGGTATTGAGAAATTGCTCTAGGGGTATTACGGCGAATTACTCAAAGGCAATTACTGGTATTGGCCAATTACTCCAGGGAATTTACTGGAGGGGAATACTCAGTATAGGGTGAATTACCAGGCAATTACGGTATTCGATTACTCAGTATAGGGAATTACTCAGGCAATTACTGGTATTGGGGAATTGCTCATAAAGGGGAATTAAATCAGGCAATTTTTGGTTGGAATTGAATAGGGAATTCAAGGTTAGGTAATTGGCGAATTACTCAGTTATTTAGAATACTCAGGCAATTACTGGTATTGGGAATTACTCAGTATAGGGGAATTACAGGGCAATTCTTGTATTGGGAATTGCTCAGTATAGGGGAATTAACTAAGGTAATTAACTGATTGGCAATACTAAGGCAATTACTGTATTGGGGAATTACCGGCAATTACTGGTATTGGGGATTGCTCAGTATAGGGGAATTACTCAGGCAATTACTGGTATTGGGGAATTTCTCAGTATAGGTGAATTACTCAGGCAATTTCTGGTATTGAGAAATTGCTCAGTATAGGCGAATTACTAAGGCAATTACTGTATTGGGGAATTCTCAGTATGGGAATTACTCAGGCAATTTACTGGTATTGAATTATGGCTCTGTATTAGCGAATTACTCAGGCCATTATTGAATTAACTTCAGCAATTTCTGGTATTGAGAAATTGCTCAGTATAGGCGAATTACTCAGGCAATTACTGGTATTGGGGAAATATTGTTGGACATCATATTTATTCCTGAGACATCTGGAAATCCGATAAAGAAACAAGTTTCTTTGTCGGATTGTCAAGGGAAATAAATCTGGTATTTCAAAATGGTAGTGGAATAAATGGTATATTACATGCTGTTCGAAAAATGTGAATTTGCTCTTATACCAGCTTATAAGTTAACGTTGTCAAAATTGACAATTTTTACATTAGCGTATGAATTGTTTCTTTGCCGGAAATGACGTCGAAACGTGACGTCAATTACGTCTCGCAAAGGCCTAGGAGGAAATATTTCACTCCGGAATCACGGTAAATCACAGGGTAGAATTAACATATCAAAATCCATTCCAGCAACTTAGAGGTGAAAGGGTTAAATTACCTGAAATGACGCTCCATCCTTGCTGAGCAGGGTCCCCTTGTAGTCTGTGGTGAATGTCCAATCAAACGGCTTCACAACCTCATTAATGTGCTCACTGTTCGCTCTGTATTGTAAACAGAATAACGGGACATTCACCCATTCATGCCATAACTTTCAACATCACAGGATTGTATAGTGGTATTGGCAAATAGTGTAGATCCAGATGAGCTGGCTCGTGACGAGCCGTCTCATCAGGATCTGCACTTTTTGCAAATAATTTTCACATTTTTGAGAAGAAAAAACACCCCTTTTCAAAAATGGACTAGTCTGAAAATCATTTTGTGACAATTGGATTGGTCTGGAAATAAACATATAAAACTTAGGAGTGAAAGGGTTAATAACCAACATTGAAATGTCCATGCTCATTTCTGGACTATTCCATTAATCAAATCAAATTGTATCAAAATCTGAAAAACAAAAACGCCACCAACGGCATTTATCCCATCGCTGTGGTAGTTGTATCATACATATTTACATGATTTATTAAGCCAATCACTTATACAGTAAAGAAGTTGTAGGAGAACGGAGAAAATCGCAATTTCAAAGTCATCTGACCTTGACATTGGGCATGGTGAGAGCATGGATGGGGTGTTGAATGAAAATATAGATGATAATAAACAAGTACATGAACTTTCAAACGAATCGTTCATACAGTAAAGAAATTATAGCAGAATGGACGTACGCACACGTAGAGATTTGATCTTGACCTGGGCATGGGGGAGCATGAGTCGGATAGCAAATAAAAATACTAATGATGAAAAACATGCACATAAAATTTGAAGCCAATCGTTCATACAGTAAAGAAGTTATAGCAGAATGGAGACATGCGCATGCATCTATTGGATGGAAATTTCAGTTATTTTACCTTGACAGTGGACATGTGGGAGCATGGGTGGGGTGGGAAATGAAAATATGAAGATGAGAAACATACACATGAAGTGTGAACCCATGGTATGGAATGAACATATGGATGCTAACACAAAGCTAATCCCCTTGCTGGAAGCCTTGCTTGATAATAAAAAAAACAAAAAAACATTTTAACATTTTTGCCCTACAAACAAGTTGAACATAAGTCCTCAGTCACCTTGACCTTGTGTGGTCGGACAAGTATTTTAAGCAAAACAAAGCACCATCCCTTGAAACACATTGTGGCCAGATATTATCAAAATCGGTGAAGCGGTTCATGAGTTATTGAAAAATGAAAGGTGTTACTAACGTAAGCATGTACGCACATACATTATATCAGCGAGGGGATAATAAACATGTACATGAAGGTTCAAGCCAAGTGGTCATATGGTAAAGAAGTTATACGGACCAATAACATTGCTTAACAAGAAATGCGTCTGTCGAACGCGGATGCCACCTGCAGCATATTTGAGAAACTGTGACAAAGTGGTTAACCGAAAAGTGTGACGGACGGACGGACAGATGGACAGACGGACGGACAGATGGATGAACAGACGGATGGACGGTCCAAACACTATATGCCACCCGTTTCTTCGAAACCCGGTGGCATAAAAAAGCTGGTACTCTCCTGGCTTTCATGAAACTTTCATACTTTAGCTATATTATGGCACTCATAAAAATAGGTGATATTTCAAACTAAAGTACCCACGACATGTCAGGAGGGTAACATTTTTTACAATCATACTAAATCATGTCAAATTTAATCAAATAAATGAAGTTGTAAAATTGCCTTGTCTTGCCAATTAGACAATTTGTAAGTACATGTACATGTACAAGTATCTTATTATGTTTGTTATGGTATCTGGGGCCCGTTTCACTAAACTTTGTACAACTAAAATGTTCGTAAGTGCAAACTTATGATAGTCTGTAAATTTCACATTTATATTTGTTTCTTGTAAACAATTATTGGATTTACATTTATTGAGCATAGGTTGCATACGCAGCCTATGCTCAATAAATGTAAATCCAATAAATTTAAATCCATCAATTGAAATTTACAGACGATCCTAAATTTGCACTTACGAACATTTTAGTCGTACAAAGTTTAGTGAAACGGGCCCCAGCTGATTATCTGCACATCTACATATGCCACATCCTGAAGTGGTCAGCTTTGTCCACTCCAATTAGCCGGACATGGTTAATGAACAAGATAATTAGCGGGAAGTGACAGTATTCCTCTACCTGTCCATCTCCAACTTCCCAGACAAACATGGCTGACAAGCAAGAAGCAATTAGTCACTCAATTAAGCAGCCATCAGTATCAGTTCTCAGGTAGCTTGACCTATTGGATTTAAACCAGAAAAATATGGTCAGGGTCTATAAACTGTCCTTCAGTCTTGTAGAGTAAACTTGAATCATACCAAAGTCTATAGTTGTCTTAGTATCTGCCAACACATAGGATTAACATGGCCAGCAAAGGGCTGAGAATGAGAAGGTATGTACCGGAAGAATTCTAACTTTTTATTCTAAATAGTGTCTTTATTACACACCAAAAGTGTAGTTTGTGACCATCATTTGAAATGTCTCATTGAGATGGTTGAAATATTTTTTATTTTATTTTTTTTTTGCTTATATTTAACGGCGGCACTGGCTCTAGGACCTTGCATGCCGTCTCCCAAGAATGGGAGAAAGAACGGAGGTAGAGATATTTTGAGAGAAGCCTGTAATTCGTATTTACAGAGCAACTACGAATTATCGGTACCCATTTACAGCTGGGTGAACTGGAACAGTGTGGATAAAGTGTCTTGCTCAAGGACACAACGCACGCCGCTAAGCAGGCTCGAACCCACGACCCTGGGATCAGTAGTCCGACACACTAACCATTACGCCACGGCGCTCCACGATGGTTGAAATGAGTTGTCACATGTTATACTTTCGCCGGAAAAAAATGAACAAAATATTTTCCAAGTATCCATGTTTCCATATACCTACATGTATCTAACAGTGTATTTCAAGTGTAAATGTGCAAGATTCCTTAACGATTATTATTCTATTGCAGGAGTTTGTTTGGAGCGTTCCCCCAGCCAGTGAGTGGTCAATGAGCGATATTGAGGCCTTCATCACTCCGGACAGCAAGGCCAACGACTCCGGCCTTGGTTCGGACTCCAAGCTCGCTACGGTAAGTCAATATTCAGATCATACCTTGGTGGGTTAAAAATTATAATACCCTCATCATTCGAAGATGTTATAGGTTTTTATTCAACAATTCATACTAAACCATGTACTTACTCTATGTTTGGTGTCCCGCCAAAATGGTAGAGTGAATTGTGTTATCTGCCCTAATATAAATAGAATATCTAATAAAATTGAACATGTGGAAGCATGCCTTGATAGTGATAAATTTGTGTAATAATGAATAGTGCTAAATGACTACAGATGAATCTACATTACAAGAGAACTGACCGAAGCAGGAAAACAGAGACATTGTTTCTTTATGATTACATATGATAATCATAAGGTTATTCTGAGTGTATGATTAATCAGATTCTCCACTGTGTACAAATTTACCCCTTTTCCGACAACGGAATAGTATGAAAACTGACAAATATGTCATAGCATGGGTTTGACTATTTCCAGATTTAGATCCCGTCATTCACGCCACTGTGTAAGAGAGTCGGGGTGCGTAAGAAGCTTTTCTCCAACAAGCGGCCGGCCGACGACCAGGAGATAAATCATCTCACACAGGCCACGAAGAAACTCTGAGATCTGCCCACACAACTGTCTAAATGAACACTGGACAGCGAGTCCACCCAACAACAAGGAATTCTCTATGCAACAATGAAAAATGACTCCAACCGTGAGACGTGAGATAACTACTACCCTAACTCATGATTTTACAGTATTGGCAGTGGGTGACAGCAACTGCATTCTGCTTGTTATTCGGATTTCAATTCATACTATTATAGTAATTTCCAATAACCTCCGAAGGGAAGCACATCTTTTTATTAAATTTTACATAGGACTGCCAATACATTTTCACACTATTTTACATAGGACTGCCAATACATTTTCACACTATTTTACATAGGACTGCCAATACATTTTCAAACTATTTTACATAGGACTGCAATACATTTTCCAATCATTTTCAAACTATTTTACATAGGACTGCCAATACATTTTCAAACTATTTTACATAGGACTGCCAATACATTTTCACACTATTTTACATAGGACTGCCAATACATTTTCACACTATTTTGATGTTGACATGGACTGCCAATACATTTTCACAGGTAAAAAAAAAAAAAAATATTTTACATAGGACTGCCAATACATTTTCACACTATTTTGATGAAGACCATGTGGTCGAAAATTGAATAAAAAGAGTGACTTTAAAACAATGCATATTATTATAGGTCGCAGATGTGTTGCGAGGTAACTATGATAACCAGCTTGGTCAGGTGACCATCATTGACTGTTGACATCCGTACGAGTTTGACGGGGGCCACATTCGGGGAGCCGAGAACCGCTACACCAAGGATGATGTCCACTCCCTACTGACCACACCAGTGACCGCCTCGGACAGACCACATGTCCTCATCTTCCACTGTGAATTCTCCTCTGAGAGAGGAACCAAGATGTAAGTCTATTTACGAAATAACCAGATGTAAAAATGAGAATCATGTACAAAGTCTGAAATGTGACAAATGATTTGATAAAATAACAAATGATTTTGGAGACAGTAGTTCAAATGTGTGGACAATTATAAATTGTAAATTTACTGTAAATGAGGAGCTTCAATTCATGAAAAACTATGATGAAGCCTTGAAATTCCATACACAAAATCTGTGACTTGAATAGCTGTAATTTCTGATGACATGAATTATATTACTCAAGTCAGAGCTCCAGATAAGCTGCGTATTTGCTTAAATACCCAATTAAAATTGCCAAAAACCCAATTGAAATCAGTAGCAAGTATCAAAAAGCAATAACAATTTTGTGGCACCATGCTGCAGAAAACAATAAACAGACCACAAATATAGCATATTTTTTCTTATTTTCGAAGAAAACACATCTTGGTATTTTATTAGAATTGTCTCCAAGGAGACAATTCTAATGACATGCCAAGACACGTTTTTATTTTGAAGCAAACTATTCAATAATTGCTGTCTGTTGATGTGTAAACAGTAGTGTGATTTTATTTTACCCAATTACAATTTTGAAATACCCAATTGCTTCAGAAATGATGGAGTGAAAATACTCACTTACTAATTCATTATCTGGAGCCCTGGGACTGGTGGATATTGATTACAAGGACAGATTGGTAGGTTTTCTACTCTGTCAAACAAACATGTGGTTTTTCTTGATTGTCCAACAAATTTGTAGGTTTTGTGTTTGTTGTGTTGGCTTATAGATATGTACATGTATATTTGGCTGTATACAGCTGTAATCATTTTATGATCGATCATGTGACAACCTTACACAATTTCATGAATGTTCACTTTTCACAAATACAAAAGCAATCAACAGGTATATTTACTAAATAAAACATTTTATACCAAATGGCTTTGTTTCAATCTAGAAAGGACACTACTAACTAGAAATGTAACAAATGTACCCTCCCATCTTCCTCACCATTTGTCATATTTACTGATTCTCGCTGTGTGTATTTACTCAGTAAAATAAGTTGGAAGTTGACATTTATGATCACAAAAAAATATATAAGACATTTGAATCGTTAGAAATATACAATTGTTGCTAAGCTTATATTTTACCCAGTGTAGTATATTTGGACTCCTTTCATAAATCTGTGTGCGGTGTAAATGTGTTATCCCCTCGCTGATAGGCAAGAGTGGATATAGTGTTAGTCCATGTACATGCGTACTTGTACGTACATATTTCACGATAGTAGGACCTTTCATTTTTCAATAACTCATTAACCTCTTCACCGATTTTGATAATATTTGGCCACAATATGTCATGGGATGGTGCTTTTCATTTCGAAGTAAACTATTCAATAATTGCTGTCTGTTGATGTGTAAACAGTAGTGTGATTTTATTTTACGCAACTGAAATTTTGAAATATCCAATTGCTTCAGAAATGATCGAGTGACAATACTCAATTACTAATTCCTTATCTGGAGCCCTGTCAAGTGATAAAATAATTTATATCTACTCAAAACATTCACCATTTATTCACATTATCACCAATCACTCTATTGTTCCAGGTACCGGTTTCTGCGAGCCCAGGACCGCGAGTTGAACAAGGAGAGCTACCCCACGTTGAACTTCCCAGAGGTCTATCTACTGGTGGGTAGCTATAAGGCCTTCTACACACAACACAAGGTGAGTTGTCATATTATGAACTCCATTCAATGAACCCTTGTATTTCTACAGAATTGAACATATCAAAATTTTCTTATTGTACTGGTAATATTATACAATATAATTATTGCATAACAATTTCTTTATAATCAATATCATTTTTATCCATTCCCAGGACCTGTGTGCACCCGACACCTACACCCCGATGTTACACACGGACCACGGGGAAGATCTCCGCCATTTCTGGGTCAAGTCCAAGTCGTGGGCGGCGGGAGACAAGACACATACGCCCAAACGTCGGGCACTACGCAGGAGCCTCACACCACTCACACTGTCGTTCTGGGGGACGATCTTGGTCACGGCACCAAAATAGGGAATTGTAACACAGAACCACAACAACTTATTTTGATATGTGAAAAACATATCAGAAATATTCAGCATCTAATTAAATGTGGTATTTATGTTCTGAAAATTAACATTGGAGTGATGTGTTAAATTCTCAACAAATTGACTAAATGTGCTATTAAAATGAACTTAAACTGCTTGGAGGTGAAAACTATTGATAGTTTGTTAATGTTAATGATTGTTGAATATATTGTTTTGTTTGTGTACAGTATAATATTTTGTAGATAACAATATCTCTCTCTCTCTCTCTCTCTCTCTCTCTCTCTCTCTCTCTCTCTCTCTCTATCTCTCTCTCTCTCTCTCTCTCTCCCCCCCTCCTCTCTCTCTCTTCCACCCCCCTCTACTCCCTCTCCTCTCTTTCAACCCCCTTCCCACCCCCCTCCCTCCCCCTCCCTCCCTCTGTAATTCAGATATATGAGCACTGCACTTTGTAATCATGAACACACAAATAGCACATTCCTGTAGCCGGATAACAATATATATCACTTCTTAGCAGCATGATATGGATGTTTCAATGATGGAATGATGAACTGTGCAGATCCTGATCAGACTGTGCGAATGCCACACATACAATGTTTCAAAAACAATTATAAAAAGTCATTATCATAATTACAGTGATATCCATCAAAATAATTTAGTTCAGAGAGGTGTTACGGTACTATGAATACCCAAACTGGACACACAGTCAATCAATCACTAGCACAGTGCACATGGCTCCGAAGTTGTGCTGTGAAAGTTTACTGAAAGTCTGATACGGTACAGAAGAGTATGTAACCGGATGACGATCTCTATCAATTTTCATGAAGAGTGTTTCATTGATGGAATGGCGAACAGTGCAGATGTCATCTGTACAGAAGAGACTGTACCGCATCAGACTTTCAGTAAACTTTCGCAGCACAACTTCGGAGACCTGTGGCAGAGCGAGGACTGGAGATGTAGACGTACCTGGCCTCAGTCCAAGCCTGGGACACAGCGACCTTCAGTGGGTCGTTGTGGGCGTCGACCAGCCGGAGGGCATCCAGGGCTGTGAACTCCAGACCAAACCCACGTGCATGCCGCAGCCGCAACACGTTGTCAGCAAACACCATATCTGGTATGTGTGGCAACTCTAACTCTTTCTCAAACCTGTGAACAATATACAAGTATGTGATAAAGCTCTAAATTATAAAAAATATTTGTCAGTGGCATATAGTCGATAACTCCTTCACAAAGTTCGATAATATTTGCCCACAATGTCTTTCTAGCGATGCTGCTTTGTTTCACATACGACCCATGCCCAAAGGTCACTGGGGACTTATGTTCACCTTGTTTGTAAGGCAAATGCGTTTAAGTTTTTAATGTTTTCTGAATAACTTCTTAACTCTTTCACCAATTTCAATAATATTTGCCCACAATGTCTGTCTAGGGATTAGCTTCGTAATAACCGTTTTACTATCAAGGCTGCAGGTGGGGGCATCTGTGTTCTAAGAACACATTTTTTAGTAATTTTTCAAATTCATGTATATATACAGACATTGTGGGCAAATATTATTGAAATTTGTGAAGGAGTTATTGAAGCATTTGCTTTACAGACGCACGCACACACCGACGGGGCAAAACATATTAATGCCCCACTCCCAGCCCCCCCCCACCCTCCAATATATTGGTGGCGGCATAAAAAGAACCCAAAAATGCAAAAATGCAATAAATATCAATGGGGAAATTAGGTAGGGGTCGAAAGGAAGGCAGAGATGCATGAATTTGCATTCTAACTTTTCCCACACATAGCATGCCCCCGGTCCCCACTATACACCAATACATGATATTCTCATCCAGGGATAGGTGGGGACTCACCGAGGGAAAACAGCAACAAACTCTACGAATGGCTTGATAAACATCTACATATGGCTGTGACAAGAGAAATGGGGCTTATGGGATTTATGACCAGTCTAGCTCCTGGTCTTCTAGAACAGTCTTGTGGCATAGTAAGGACCTATGCTGTTTGTTACAAGCAGGCCAGGTGTTTCACCAACTGAACGGTGATCAGTGCAGATCATGATCAGCCTGTGCTAATGCATGCACAGGTTGATCTGCATCTACACTTGTTGTAAATGCTAGCAGCCCCATTTCTTCAGTCACAGCCACAATTTTGATAGAAACATGACAGTGTTTCAATGACTGAATACATCAGATTTCACAGATGCACAGACTGCAGTGCTCCAGATAAGGAATTAGTAATTGAGTATTTTCACTCCATCATTTCTGAAGCAATTGGGTATTTAAAATTTTAATTGGGTAAAATAAAATCACTCTACTGTTTACACATCAACAGACTTCAATTATGGAATTAGTTTGCTTCGAAATGAAAACATATCTTGGCATTTCATTAGAATTGTCTCCTTGGAGACAATTCTAATGAAATACCAAGATGTGTTTTCATGGAAAATAGGAAAAATATGCTATATTTGTGGTCTGTTTATTGTTTTCTGCAGCATGATAAAGGTACCACAAAATTGGTATTGCTTTTTGATACTAGCTACTTTTGATTTCAATTGTTTTTTTTTGGGCAATTTCAATTGGGTATTTACGCAAATACGCAGCTTATCTGGAGTTCTAAGACTGTATACAGTATCAGTAAAAGCTCCAAGGTACACTACCCCAGTCACAACCACATATTTTGATACATTCAGTTTTCCTCTTGTGATGATGACAGCAACAGGTGTGGTACTGGACAATGGTTAATTTACAACACACAGGTTGGAGCCAAACAGAAAGATGTCAGAATCAAGTACAAATATGAAATCGAATCAACTGTGAAAAGCTGCATGTGTATGTATTCCATGCTTGCAACTCACATAACACATCGTATTGATTCATGGCATGCAAAACTTACTTTTCCCTAGCCACGCCATGTGACTCAAGTATGTGCGACTTTGTGGACGCCACTGACCACGGTCCGAACTGGAACCGTTCCTGCACCGGCTTTGCTTTTGCTGCAACTCCATGGACTCGGTTAACGGACATACTTACACCTAGTCAGTATAAATGGTGCTAAAATGGACACAAAGATGTTTTCAACAATTGGAATTCATATTCATTCACAACTGAGTGAGTGAATGAGTGAATAGGGTTTAACGTCCGCTTTTCTGACATAGAGGTACAAGCCTCAGGGAGTCTACACGCAGACGGGTCAACGGGGTCGTGTCCCGTATCCACCTGTCCAAGGGGGGTAAATCCCAACTTCAGAACTCAATATTTACAATCAAAATATATATTCAGTCCTGAAATTAGAACAACCTGATCTGGTGCCAGGCCCTCGCCACACCAGCATCATTTATCCCATCCCCTAAAAGTAATAGGATTAGCGCTAATCTTACTTTTATATATGGGGCATAGCCCGACTCAACTCTCACATACAAGAAAGCCAAAAATGTACATGAGGGCCAAATCCGGTATAGTGGGTTCCGGAAAGTATGAACCCAATCGTTAAGCCAGTTTAGTCGCCTTTTACGACAAGCAATGGCTACTGCAGCACTATTCTCAGGATCAGTTGATCCCGCCCCGGTGCCTGCACGGGGCCATTCACAACTGAACTCCAATTAACAACTAGTGAACAGTGTATGCCCTGATCAGATTGCGATTTCTTACTGTGATCACACTGCCGTCTAGACAGTGTCAAAATGTTTATCTTACATTTACATGTATGTCTTGTAAATTTGAAAGCTTCATTTCGTTATGTTGAATGTTGAACAACAACAAGAGAACAGATGGCTTCCATTGGAAAATGATTTCCATGTTATATTATTTGTGGAAATTTACGAGTTCTACATCAAAGATTGTTTGAAGGTATAAAATATACAGTTTACTAAATTTTGATCTGCATGCAACAGATTTGGGTATGCACTTCGGTTGCTCACATTTTTTGAATGGGTAAAATTGTAGCCGTAGATAACATATCGGAGACAAATTATTGTAGCTAACTGCAGTCATACAAAGAATTTTCTTTCTAATTAACATACAGAACACAGTCAATATAAGTTCACCAACACAATCATGTTTTTTGTTCCTTAGTGTTATGTTATATTAGTGTTGATGCAACTGGGGAAATTGGGCTTCTGGCATTTGTGTCCAGTCAGGCCTCTGGTGTATTGGCAAAAAGTGTGGATCCAGATGAGCCGGCTCGTGACGAGCCGTCTCATCAGGATCTGCACTTTTTGCAAGTACGTTCTAGTGCAGTTAGATAAGTGGAATGATATGGACCTATAGTGTTTCTTATTAGGAGAACAGATGTTTCACCAACTCAAAAAGCAATCTGGAGCTATACTGGACTCAGAGCTCATAAGCCCATTTCTCCAGACACAGCCACCTACATGCACAACAACTACACATATGCTTAAATTGAGTTAACTTACTTTATAAATTCATTAAAAGTGAGAGAAGTGTCTTTTGCTTATTGCACGAGTCTGTCCATTACACCATCATCAAAATTTAATGATGATAGTGTAAGTTAATAAACCTCCAGTCTACTGGCATCTCATGTGAGGAAAGCTAGTGTAGCAATTTTAGATTTACGCACTCTTTGAATGATTACAAATGCAGGAATTTTAGGGATTATACTGCGTATGTATGTCCAGTACAGTGAGCAGGCCATCCCTTTGCGGCCACCAGCACGTAATTAAGGACCGAGGGGCTGGAAATGGGCAGCTTAGTTAGATTTACACGTGACAAGAGCAAATTAGAATTTATCCGAGATTATCTATGGAACAGGTAGGAATCCTTTGCTGTACCTTCTTGCCCTGTGAAGTTGTAACAAAAGGTTTTGTGGATTTTGACTGGCTGTAGTTGCGGGAAGTAACTGCAGAATACTACTGTATCATCCGTACCCAGTGTTACGGTGCTCTCCATAGGTTTCCCCTGGAGAGTAGCAAATCAGATCAGATTCACACTTTAGCTGTTCATTGTGGTACATTTTCTATACTTATTCCACAGAAATGAAGGTCAGTATTATGATATGAACATATTTCAATAGTTCTGTCATAAATTTACACATGAAGATTGCATGCTGTGTAGATTTAAGCTAGAATCTAAAAATAAACTAGTCAGTGGCAACCAAAAACTGAATGTAAAATTTATGTTAGGGTCTAGTTACGGCAATATTTAATTTTCTAGT
>CM055265.1:213006167-213033456 GCA_029237695.1 Conchocele bisecta
TATTTAATTTTCTAGTCCTACTACAATGATAAAATTTATTTCAGAATTGCAAGTTTGTTTTACTTTTACAATAATGACATTACTTTGTACTTTCAATTGAAAAATTCGGAAAATATGTCACAATAAACAGCTAAATTGCAAATCAGATCTGATTCGCTACTCTGCAGGGGAAACCTATGGAGAGCACCTCTGGGTACAGATGATACAAGAGTATGCTGCAGTTACTTCCCGCAACTACTGTAGTAGTCGAAAAAGTAGTTTTTCATCAATAATGAAAAAGTCACCCCCCCCCCCCAAACAAAAAAATTTGACAAAATTCCATTAAATATTGATTTTATTGCGAAAAAAACAATTTTCCTATGGGAATTTAACATAGGGGATAAAAATAGATATTTTTTTAAGTAATTTTTGAATTGTGGACAGATTTTCAAAATCAAATCTTTGTTTTCTTAGTTACATCATTTCTTAACTATCTAGCCAGGTTTCGGAGTCACTTTCCAAATGTTTTTTTTTTTTTTACCCTCCTTGTCCTTTTACCTCTTTTTTGCCCCATGTTATTTTTTTTCGCAATAAAATCAATATTTGATGGAATTTTATCAACTAAACAAATTTGGGGAGGGTGTCTTTTTTGTTATTGATGAAAAAGTACTTACAATGGTGTCGGCTAATTCTGCGCACCTAAGGCTTTCCAAACAAATTTATATGGCATTACCATCTCCATATTCAGTCAAACTTTCCTGAATATTCAACACAGTTCAACTGACGTTTGTGCAGGTAAAATGTCATAACGTTCTGACGTCAGTAAATGATGTAAATTGTGTGATGTATGACATCACATGCGTGTTTGCAACGTCACATTTGTTTCGGCTAATGCTGCGCATCTGGTAGTGTAAACAAAATGGCGAGCAGCATACTGGATTAGCATAGCAAAATTGGTATTAAACTTGAAGCAGAACTACCCAGTGACATCATGGTAGGTTAGTTTCTTCGTTTAACAGTTAATTTAGTAAATAAGACATCTATTCCATCAGTAGGGTCTGAGGATTTTTACACATTTTGACTATATTCGGAATAACATTTTACCAAACTAACGGAATGTGATAAAATTGGGCCACAGTGTAGCAATTAATCAGCTTGTTTATTCCAAAATCCACATAGTTTATTATGACGTACGCATGGCTTAATATGATGTGAATTGCGCATTAGCCGAAGCGCAGAATTAGCCGAAATGACAGTACCTTTAGATATTTATGAGATTTAGTGTGTTTAATAGCTAAAAATTTGTCGGCAGCAAAACATGGAACAGACAGTAGACTGGCTGATGCCCACCAAGTTTTTCCCTCCAAGAGGCACCGGTGGGCGGAGTCCATCAACTTACACTTAATGTCAATTTGCACATAGACTTAAGAACACGTAAAGTTCTAGATTATAGATATTAGTCTATATTAATTTTAGATCATAACCTAGACATTCTGGAAGTCGGCGTGACGTATCACTAGTAACGTGACCCGATATGTTTGGGGGAAGTCGATACATTTTGCTCTAAAATACATCATTTTTATGCCAGAATATTTCACATTTAGAACTACGAAAATACTAAAGGTTAGAAGACACCAAATGGTGCGAAACCGCCCAGGGTGTATGCAAAAGTAGTCCGGTATAAAAAAATAGTGCGGGTGTTTTGAGGTCACAGACACCGTTTGCTTGCAAATCTTGATCCATTACTACCCAGTTTCACTTGAGGAACATTTTGGGGTGCCTTCAACACCAGTTTTCAGCATATTTGTAGCATTTAAAAGAAAACACTGACCCTGTTGGTCACTTGATGTAAACGGAGTTTCCGTGGCCAAAAAATGTACACAATATTGGAGGATATGACAAGGTTGGATTTTTCTTTCTTAGGAGTAAGTGAACCTATTGTTTAGTTCATGCAGAACCAGTACAGACTGGCTGCAGGTCATGTACAAGTGGGTCCCACAGCATCCATACGAATAGTGAAAGTAGGAGAGACTGGCCTTATTGGATGGCATTCGGTTAAATTATATAGTAAAACTATTTGGTGGTGTCTAACCTAAATGGTGATAAGAATATTTTCTAATCACCATTTAACATTATAAATCTCCATTTAAATTTGATTTAGCTATTGTAATTTACTTGTTTGAAGCTTTCAAAAATTATTTAATTATATAAGAAACGGGTCAGATTTCCCCCTGCGCTCCTCGACAGGGGAGATAATTATAGCCTGCAGGTGCGCAAAATGGACAAAGTCCGACTTCCAGAATAGCACTATGGCTTTACTACGATCTATAGCAAAGTAAATAATAAATGATAAGTCAGATAATGAAAAATAGAAGTTAAGCATGATATAGAGAGACATGGCATGTTAGTGTAATCATAACCAAGCCGAATACCGGGTCATAACGATTTCCGGTATAATATCTACAAAAAAATGTTTTTAAATAGATTATATTTTTCTTTTCATCTAAAGTTTCGTACGTACACCGTACGAAAATACAAACAAACCACATGGATTATACGTACATTTATTAACTGACACTACAGATATGTATGTTTCAGTGTGTTGTTTATTAAATAGTTGATCAGTGTCCATGGACGCATACAGCAATCGGATAATCGCCTGTGTCGCATAATCTAAAACGCAGACTTTGAGCCGCGAATATCATATTTTTATTTTAATGAGGATGTCGCAAAATCCATAAGGCCAATTTCTCTAGTTAAAGCAACATAGTGTGGAATTTATTGTTTTACTTCATATGTATCGCTTTATGAAGGAAATTATAGTACTGAATCATCCGCATATTCACTTGCTGGCAGACTCTGACATGAGTCTGACAAATTAAGATCGTATCAAATCAGCAACCAATTAGTGAAATGGGTAGAGGACTTTCTTAAAGATAGAAACCAAAGAGTCATTGTGAACGGGCAAAAGTCAAACATCAACCCAGTTACAAGCGGTATACCACAGGGCAATGTTCTAGGACCAATATTATTTGTGGTGTACATAAATGACATGCCAGAGTGCATAGAGTCTACTGCATACTTATTCGCGGATGACACAAAAGCATATAGAGAAATAAAATCAGAAGATGATGCCAAAACACTGCAAAGTGACCTCGACAAACTATTCAACTGGTCCGACAAATGGCTACTGAAATTCCATCCCAACAAGTGCAAGGTAGTGAAGATCACCAACAAAAAACAGGACAACGATAGGCAATACCATATGTATAATGAGAAGGGAGAACCACTTGTATTGGTTGTTTCGCAAGGGGAGAAAGATATAGGTGTGTTAGTTGACAATAAACTGAATTTTGCACAACATATCCAACAGCAAGTAAACAAAGGAAATAGCATTATGGGTCTTATTCGGAGGACATATACTTATTTAGATGAAACCAGCTTCAAATACCTGTTTCAAGCCCTAGTAAGACCCTACCTGGAATACGCTGAAGCGGTGTGGAAACCATATTTGAAAAAGGACATAGAATTAATAGAAAATATGCAAAGACGTGCAACAAAACAAGTGCCTACCCTAGCAAACATGGAATATGCCGATAGACTTAGGAAACTAAAATTGCCCACACTCAAATACAGAAGACTAAGAGGTGATATGATCGAGACATTTAAAATACTGACCGGAATTTATGACAAGGACGTCACAACGGATATGTTCCAAATTGATGAAAACTCGAGAACAAGAGGACATAAGTACAAATTGAAAAAGATCAGAAGTCGTTTGAATATTCGAAAGTGCTATTTCACAAATAGAGTGGTTGATACATGGAACTGCCTACCAGAAAGTGTAGTCGACTCAAAGAATGTAAGGCAATTCAAATCACGTTTGGACAAAGTGTAGGAGAACGAAGAAGTAAAATTTGATCATACCCAGGAGTTATAAGTACCGGAACCAGAAGACAAGTATCTATATTAGAAGAACAATTAGATGTGGATATAGTGGCAGAGATGCCAGCGTCCATAAGAAGATCCTAAGGTATCCTAAGGTATGAGGTGTTACCTCTAAATCATCCTAGATCAAACGAAAAGCCGACAAATGTTGGATGTCACAGCTTCGTTTAAAGGGGAAATAAACAGAAAAAATAAATTTCAAAATATGTTTTGCAAACTGGTAGATAATGGCAATGGCAACTTTAAAATTATAAGACATGATAATCGCGAAACACGACTACCAGAAAATTAAATGTATACATGGCAAATGCGGTTTTATTGCACCTGTTCATTTGTGTAGCTGGCTGAGCTGTACAGTCCATGACATAGTCGCCTCCTCGCAATGCCTATATATAGTTAAGGCCAAAAAGAAACTTTACAGTATATAAAAGGTGGCCGGATTAGCTCAGTAGGTAGAGCATCGACCTGCGGATCGGGAGATCACGGGTTCGATTTCCACCTCGACCTGCTACGAATGGCTAATTCGGTGTGTCCTTGGGCAAGACAACTTCAACTTAGCCTAGTCCTATCGAATGGGGACTTAAATATCATCGAAGTCATCGAACCAGTGCCGTTGTTAAATCAAAGCATTTACATTTACAGTATATATACATTGTTCGATATTTGTGAACAATATGTTTACAAACCTGAAGTAAAATGATTTTTAATGCTGAATATAATCTGCAACTACTGCACCAAAACTTTAGATGCCTGTTTTAAAGAGATTGTGTAAACAATGAAAAGACAACAACACCCTTAATTTCAAAAACTTCAGTAAAGTGAACACAATTTGAAAACATTCCTAGTCACTATATTGATTATCCAGAGCATAAAATGGATCGCCTACAGTGATCGATCACAATGATGAATTGACAGCATACGTTATTTTTGAGTGACGTGAAGTACGTTACATTTGTAAGGGTGGATGTGCATTAACCATGCATGCACCCATCTGACTGCGGCTTCAAGGTCAGCTAATAAATTTATAGTATCGTCACAGTTATGGATTTCTTTGTATATTATTCTGTTATCGGAAAAGAGTCTAAGGGGTTTTAGATAGTCCGGAAAGTCATTGAAATAAATAAGAAAGATGATGTGTCTCAGGACAGTGTCCTCTTGTCAGTGTGTCATAGTCATTTTAGCTAGTGACCTGTTGTAATTGTGTCATATAGTTCAGTTTGAATAATTGTTCTGAGAGTCTGATTTGTCTACCCCATTCAGAATCTTATATACTTCTACCATATCTGATATTTTCCTCCGGTACTGTAGTGATGCATTGCCAAATCCTTCATCCTTTCGGGGTAGCATTTAGTATACAAATTTCTTGCTAATTTTGTTACACGTTTCTGTACATACGGACCATATGTATACATTTCCGGTATGACTAGATAATTGTATACGCTGAGGAAAACTACTTTATCTGTATGCGTTGAAATGTTCTCCTGATTACACAAATCATTATGTTGTCCTTTTTCACCAAGTTTTGTATATGTGATGTAAACTTTAGTTTATTGTCTACTATTAATACTCCAATGTCATTTTCTTTTCTTTTTTCACATATTGCATATGTTGTTATTGATTGTCATTTTCTCGTAGTAGCATTATCGTAAATTTATAATCTGTGGTAAATTGGGGGATTATTGTTGTGGGGCCAGAATAGTACACGAGTAGATCTGTGCAGTGATCACACGACAACAGGGGGTCTGCGTTTTATATACATCCATCATCGGCGTTGACGTGGAAAATGGCGACGTTTACATTTTGTAGAGTACTTTTGGTAGCTTGTGTTGCTGCTGTATCTGCACAGGACATGTGTCAGGCGATACACGGGGGAAAAGTTTATCCACAAGAGACTTGCGGACCCCAAACTGGTCAGAGGTCCCTTGGACACACAACACAATGGAGCCAAGCAATAAGTAAGCCGACTTGCAAAATTGTTGTTGTTGTTGAAATTCAGTCGCTTATTTTTTAGTTGATTTTTTTAGCTCGCCTGCACGATGTTCAGAAAGAGCTAATGGCATATTCCTGTAGCCTATTTCATCAACATTGCAAAGTATACTTATCTAGCAAAGTATACTTTAAGGGAGAAATTTTAAGTTTTAGGATAAAATTATTAATTTTTATTATGGTCGAGGCTCCAGTTTTCGAGGTAGTCAGAGTTTTCGGGGTATTCAAATATGTTGTAATTTATAGACATGTGTGCAGCTGCGATGTGCTTTACGTCAGGTGATTAAAATAAGCGTGACTTGACGTACATTATGTCATGTAAAATGCTATCAAATCCAGTGTTTGGACTAAATACTGGTAATTTTTGTCATTTTAGGCATTTAGGTAATTTTTGTCATTTTAGGCATTTAGGTAATTTTATTCACGAACCTACCTTGATTTTGTGCGTCCGCCATTAATCTGCTCTTTAATATTGTTAAAATCATAAACAATAGAAAAGTTTCAAGTTTTCTTTCACTGTGCCTCACTCATCTGCGAGACATCAACAGCCAATGAAAACTCGGGACAAATCAGCAGATTTATTCACACTTTCGGAACATACCCCGAAAACACCAACCATAAGTCAAGATTCAAGATGGCTGACTCCTGTGTTGCTAAACGCGCTAACGAGGATTTTAATCTAACAACAATCTTATTTTGAAGGCAAGAAACATTGAAAGAAATGTTTAGCATTGGATTGAACTGACAAGTTAGCTCATATGGTATGCTTTTATAAAAATCGCTAGTTGATGAACTTGTTAATACCCCGAAAACTAGACCCACCATCATATACTGAATTTATTACATTATCACAGCCATTTTGGCTGTGATAATGTAATAAATTCAGTATAATAATTCTGCATACATGTAGTTTTTATCATAAAATATATGCAGTCGTTTGTTCTATATGAAAAAATGCATTTTAGGAAAAATAAATGATTTCTCCCTCAAAGTTATTTCTCCCGCACGCAAAGTATACTTTTATATAGTCTTTGCTAGAAAAGTATACTTTGCAAGCAATGTTGGTGAAATAGGCTACTTACTGGCGTCGTCATTGTCGTCGTTGGTGTCCACGAACTTAACGTTGGGGGGGGGGGGGGGGGGGGTGGGGGTGGGGGGGGGTAAATCGCTTATAACATATTTGTTCTTTTCATGGAACACCTTGGTATGTCATACATGCATTCCTCAGATGACCCTTTATCATGCTACATCAAATCCAGGGTGGCACGATTTACCCAAATCTTACCCAAATCTACCCAAATCTTCATGTAATTACTATATTTGTTAATAAATGATCATGCACAGGGAACGCCTTGATATGTCATAAATGCATTCATCTGATGATCCTCTATCATGCTGTAGCAAATCCACTGCCCATGACTTACCCCAAGGTCAAGGTCACAAGCTTAGTGCATTCATAAATTTAACGTTGGCGTCAATTTCTTATAACTCTAGCTGTTTCTCTACAGGGAACGCTTTGATATAATTATGCTCTATCATGCTGTAACAAATCCATACAGTAACAAATTGGTCACCATGGCAATGATGATGTGGTCGGCTTGCGCCTATATTAAAACTTCACATCAGCACAAGCTTGATGGGTAGGGTCCACTTTTTGTTCATAAATTTTTGATTCGGAAATTTTCCGAACTTCAAGTAGGTCTCTCCCATCAGTGGCTGTTGATCCATAGGCTGTGACCTTTCCCGGTTCCTCTGAATGGTTTTTTTATGCCCCCGGTCTCGGTAGAACCGGAGGCATATAGTGTTTGGACTGTGTGTCCAGCACATTCAGGGGTCGACACTCACAGTGTCCCGGGATCCTGAGGATCCCTGTTTTGTAGGAGAAATCCCTGAATTTTCAAGAAAATCCCATTCAACATAATGTAACAATAGGGATGTTCATGCTGCGGAATCCCTGGCCCAAAAGTTAGTGTCAAACCCTGACATTAAGAAGTTCGCCGGAGTTTCGAAATTTTGTTATAACTTCTATATCCCTTGAAGGATTGCTTAAATATTTCAACACAGTATACCTGTGGACAAATGCCACTCATCCATGCTGCCCTTAATATGACCTTGACCTTTTGATCTTGACAACTTTGAACTTTTTCCCACATTAAGAAGTTCGCCAGAGTTTCTCAATTCTGTCAGAACTTGTATATTCCTTGAATACAGCATACTTGTCGAAAAATGCCACACATCCATGCTGCCCTTAATATGACCTTGACATTTTGACCTTGACAACTTTTAACTTACTCACACATTAATAAGTTTCTCATTTCTGTCACAACTTCTATATCCCTTGCTGGATTACTTTAATATTTCAATACATCATACTTGTGGTCAAATGCCACACATCAACACTGCCCATAATATGACCTTCATAAATGTGCTTGTGAATACTTAACAGTTTGGTTAATTAACTTTGCCACAGTTTCTCTCCAATCTGCCACCGGGGTCATTTGTGTGCCGACGGGCCACATTTCTTGTTTCAAATATGTCAGATAGTCGGTCGCGATTTGTCACGGAATGGAACACCTTTGTCCTTTTCCGGTGAACACAACCTGCAAATTTGTTGTTGTAGATTGACGCACCTTAACAATAAAAAACGAATATTCCAAAAGATGGTACAGTTTAGAAAATACGACTTAACTTCATGGGACAAAATATACTGGAATCGGCGAATTTTTAAGAAAAACAATTTACGGTCGGTACTGTTTCACTACGGTCGGGTACTGGAAACATGACATTTTTTTGGCCTAATTAAATAACTTATTAATTTAATGATGATTTGAATACAGTTTCTTAAAATTACACTTTGAAGCATATTTTATGTAGTAAAATATGTTACGATATTTGCGTATTTTGTAAACTGTCTGTTTCAGTCTCCAAGCCTGCTCCCAACTGGAACGGCACTGCTGTGGTGGACGGCGAGTTTAAACGTATCCATCTCTCTGACTACGCTGGCAAATATCTTGTATTCTTCTTTTATCCCATGGACTTGTAAGTAGAGTATTGGCACATTCTGTTTCAGGTCTGTAGCCTATTTCACCAACATTTCAAAGTATACTTATCTTTGTACACTTCAGGGAGGATTTTTCAAATTAAGGATGAATTTATTATTTTTAGCTCGCCTGCTTATGGCATACCCCCGGCGGCGTCGTCGCGTCGGCGTCGTCGCGTCGGCGTCGTCGGCGTCGTCGGCGGCGTCGTCGGCGGCGTCGGCGGCGTCGTCGGCGTCATCGGCGTCCACAAACTTAACATTGGGGTAAATGTCTTATAACTTCTGTTTCCTTTCATGGATCACCTTCTTATTTCATACATGCATTCCTCAGATGACCCTTTATCATGCTGTAGCAAATCCATGACCCACCACCCAACCCTTACCCCAAGGTCAAGGTCACAAACCTAGCACATTCATAAACTTAACGTTGGGGTAAATTTCTTATAACATCTGTTTCCTTTCATGGAACACCTTGATATTTCATACATGCATTCCTCAGATGACCCTCTATCATGCTGTAGCAAATTCATGACCCACCACCCAACCCTTACCCCAAGATCACGGTCACAAACTTAGCACATTCATAAACCTAACGTTGGGGTAAATGTCTTATAACATCTGTTTCCTTTCATGGAACACCTTGATATTTCATACATGCATTCCTCAGATGACCCTCTATTATGCTGTAGCAAATCCACGACCCACCACCCAACCCTTACCCCAAGGTCAAGGTCACAAACCTAGCATGTTTATAAACTTAACGTTGGGATAAATGTTGTGTAACTTATGTTTATTTACAGCGAATACCTTCATAATTTCATACATGCATTCATCTGATGATACTCTATTGTGCTACAGCAAATTCATGACCCACCCCTTTCGCCAAGGCCAAGGTCACAAACTTAGCACATTTATACATGCATTCCTCATGTGAATAGCTATCATGCTGTAGAAAATCACCAACTTAGTGTGTTCATAAACTTAACGCTGGGTTAAATTTTGTTTTCCTTCTCTTTTCAGGGAGCGCATTAATATTTCATACATGCATTCATCTTAATATGCTATATTATGCTATAGCAAACCCACGACCCACCTTGCACCACTGACCCCAATGTCAAGGTCCACCGCACGCCCCTTAACCCAAGGTCAAGTTATATAATATTCATGTTTTTTTATGCAACTGTGCCAACTTCTGACAACTCTTGTTTATTATTAGTATACTGAATTTATTACATTATCACAGCCATTTTGGCTGTGATAATGTAATACATTCAGTATAATAATTCTGCATACTTTTATATATCAAATATATGCAGTTGTTAGTTCTGTATGAAATAATGCATTTCGGGAAAAACAAATGATTACTCCCTCAAAGTATACTTAGCTAGATAAGTATGCTTAGCAATTTTGGTGAAATCGGCTACAGCAGTGGGTGATCCACGACAGGGTGCACTACCATTTGCTATGCCTTTCCTTTTGAAAGACTAAAATTCCATCAATCAATAAATGAATAACCAACTGGGCGACACTCTGGACTTATTTTTTTATTTCTCATCAATAACATGGTTTAAATGTACTTCAGAATCATTTCCAATGAAAATCACAACACAACAGCAGACTACAATTTTGTTTCCCAGATTCTAAGGGTTAAGTACCTCGTGTAATAATTGAGATCTGCAGCTTCTGTAACAGGTTAATACTTAATATTTGCTGAAAGCGGTAACAGCTGGTACAAAAATAGGTGTCGGTAGGTAGTTATTGATCTACAGGTGTTATATGTTACAGCAGACCTATAATTTTATGTATAGCAATGCTTCAACAAAGACACGTGTTGACGGACTGAGAGCCTGGCATATAATAATACATGTACTTACAGACAGCAAGAATATCAATTTAGTATTCTCACACAAAAGAGATATTATTGTATTTGGGAGCATGTTGCATTCAAGACTATAACATATTTAATTAAGCTGGAAAAATTGCTCTGTACAGTCTACAATATTTGTAAAGTCAATAATACTAGTACCTCTCCTGTCACATTATTGAGACAACACATCGTTTTCAGCACGTTTGTCTGCCCAACAGAGATTATTGCGTTCCACGAACGTCTCGGAGAATTCAAGGCCATCGACACCGAGGTGGTTGGCTGCTCTGTCGACTCCCAGCACACGCATCTTGCTTGGTAAGTGCAGTAAGCAGATTCCAATATTATGATGGGAAATGTGCAAATCCTTGTGCTCTTATTGTAAATTAGAAATCATTTCAAATTTTCCAAAAAAAGTTATTGTTCATGATAAATTAGCCTATATGTACTTGTTCCCGATTCTCGTATTTGGAAGGCTGCCTATAAATGTGCTAGTTTTTAGCATGACACTATAATAGGTGAATCAATGTTCCTATCTTAACCCTTTCATCCCTAAGTAACTGGAATGGATTTTAATTTGTCACAAAATGATTTTCAGACTAGTCCATTTATGAAAAGGGGGTGTTTTTGTTCTCGAAAATATGATAATTACTTGCAAAAAGTGCAGATCCAGATGAGACGGCTCGTCACGAGCCGGCTCATCTGGATCTACACGTTTTGCCAATACCACTATACAGGCCTGTGGTGTTGAAAAGGTTAAGTTGAACTGCATGTACATGTATTATTATTTTCTCACCAGGATAAATACTCCACGATCTAAGGGTGGTCTGGGCGAGTTGTCCTACCCGCTGCTCTCGGACCTGACTCACGAAATATCCAAGGCCTACGGTGTGTACCTGCAGGATCTAGGTCACACGCTCAGGTAACAGACAACCATTTTTGTCGAGCCCGCTTGCGGAAAGCGAGACATAGTGATCACAATGACGTCCGTCCGTGCATCCGTCCGAGCAACCAAGGCTGTAGAAGGGGCCATGGAGCGGAGCCTAACAAAAGAATCCTTTGATTTATTCCGTGTGGCCCCTTATTCTATTCATTACAAGGGGCCATCTCTTTGATCTAGAACAATGGAAATGGCCCCTTCTTCACTATTGGTGGGCCGTCCGTTCGTCCGTCCATCCGTCCGGGCTAACATTGGTGGTTTAGGGGCTAGGGGGAGGAGCCTAAGACAATAGAATACAATATAGTTATTCCGTTAGCCCCTAAACCTATTGTAGTTTAGGGGCTATTCCTTTGATCTTTTAAACAACAAATAGCCCATAAACCCAAAATGTTAGTCTGTCCGTCCGTCCGTCCGTCCGAAATCTGCGTTAAAGTTTTTAAAAATACAGTCAAACTTGTCTTAAGCAAGCGGCGATGGGAAAGTCCAAAATTGCTTGCTTAACACAGGTGGCCGACTTATAACTTGTTCCATATAGATTTATATGTACAATTAATGTACAGTCAAACTTGTCTTAAGTTCATATGTACATCATGATATCCAGTGTTTACTTTAATTTCGAATACTCATTTACTCATTGATCTAAGCGGCGCTTATGTCAATTAGAAATGCCAAACACAAAATGCGTCTTTGTAAAAAAAAAAAAAATACTGGATAATGTGTAAATACAATATGCACAATATAATGGATTATCAAACGGAAAGTTTAATAATTTGATGGGTCAATCGCGTGTTTGTTGTTACAAGATGTACCAGTTCGTCTGAAAACCACCAGTTTGTCTAGCGTATGTAGTTAGGCCACGGTCAGCATAGCTCGGCTCATAACAGCAGTCCCCATGCCACGCTCGCTATAACTTGCACATTATGATGCATGCAAATGAATCCGTTTAAATTCACTTAAAATATCATTTATGAACTTGGATGTGCATAAATTCTGTATATTTAGTGAAAATACCAAACTGAATTATCATAAAAACGTTTACATCGATTGGAAAAAGTTGCAAAAGGATGAAACTACGTAGGTACGAAATAGCCGAAATTGTCCGTGATATTTACAGACTTTTTCATGTTTTCTGACAATACAGTTAGCCATATTTGGTTGAAATAAACGCGTGTTTGCATGTGTTTGTTTGTCTGGTTGAGAGTATCCGGAGGGAGTTAACTATACCGGCATTTACTTATCAGCGATTGGCTGTACTGTATAAATAACTTGGCCACGAGAATAACACATGTTTTGAACTGACAACTATAGTAGCCAAAAGCAATGTTTGGCCACAGGTGGAAGACTCGGACCTATGACACCGAAAAAATGCCTATTTAAAAAAATCCCATTACCCCACCCACTTGGTCTCGTGCATTACCATCTTCTATAAAGAGAAGATGGTAATGTACGAGACCAAGTGTGGGTGGGGTAATGGGATTTTTTTAATAGGCATTTTTTTGGTGTCATATGTCCGAGTCTTCCACCTGTGTGTTTGGCTAGGGGAATTATTGAAACTATCGACCCTTGACTTTTATTGTCACAGCGGGTAGGCATGATTTTAGTGAATCGCATAATGATGTGATGAAAATTTGGTCAAACAATCGGGTGTCATAAAACAAATTGAAATGGTATTGTAAACAGTTTGGCAGGCCTGCAATTAGCGAGATTTAGGTCACTGGGTGGGAAATACCTGAACGAATTTGGTTCCAGCTTTTTTTTTTTAGAATTTCCGATATTTTCCAAGAATGGTCGCTAAAACGAGGATTTCGAGTCAAAATGGACGATTTTGCATGGCCGTTGGCCGCGTTAGACAGGTTCACGCTTAATACAGGTGCATTTTAGAGTAATTTTCATTGGGGGGAAATAAAATGGCCGCTTAACGGAGGGAGACGCTTAATACAGGTGGCCGTTAAATGCCATCAAATGCCACGGCGGGCTCGACATGCGGGCCGCGGCCATCTGGTTCTCAGTTGTCACTCTTTCTTTCCTTTCGGGGATTATGTGCAGGATCATATTTTATTCATATACACATGTACATACAATCGATGTTCCGGATGACTTGTCGGTACCCATATACTGAAGCAGTGTGGGTAGTGTCTTGCTCAAGGACGCAACGCACGCCTCTGGTAAGGCTCACACCTATGTTTGTCGGATCAACAGTCCGATGCTCTAGACCACTAGCGCACTCGCTCCACTACTGGTTCTGTTAAACTCTTTGACATTTGCTAGACGTGTTAGCATTGCAACTAAACAAACATGGCTAACAAATGTGAAATATTCCATTGACAAATAATTTTCATCATCATGATTTTGTGTGCTATTTGATCACGAGCTACACTGGTCACAAATCCCATAAGCCCCATTTCTGCATATCGGTCATGCTTTTAACAAGCGATATAGATCATTATGGGTCTGCAGACATGTGCTATTTAATCGGGAGCTGTACTGGTCACAAATCCCATCAGCCACATTTTTCCAGTCACAGCCACATATAAGTCTGTGACCACCGATACCTGTTTGCCATTCGGCAAATGTGGCTGTGAGTGGAGAAATGTGACTAGTGTAGATCCAGATCAACATGTGCATCCGCACTGTTCACAACTTGATTAATGAAGCACCTGGTATGCTTCTAACAAGCAATATACATGTAGATCGTTACCTGGCTACAGGAGTGTGCTATTTGATCAGGGGCGACACTGGTCACAAATCCCATAAGCCCCATTTCTCCAGTGAAGTGATTGTGTCTGGAGAAATGAGGCTAATTGGCTTTGCGACCAGTGTAGATCCAGGTCAGCCAATGTATCCACGCAGTCTGATGAGGATCTGCACCGTTCAGTGCTTCATAAACCCAATTTACCCAGTCACTGCCACATATCGGTCTGTAACCAACACATGTTTGCGACCAAGGGCTTACATTTCTGTAACTAACACATGCGTGTGACCAAGAGTTTATGTTTTGTAACTAACACAATGTTTGCGACCAAGGGTTTGTGTTTCTGTAACCAACACATGTTTGCGACCAAGGTTTTGTGTTTCTGCAACCAACACATGTTTGCGACCAAGGTTTTGTGTTTCTGCAACCAACACATGTTTGCGACCAAGGGTTTGTGATTCTGTAACTAACACATGTTTGCGACCAATGGTTTGTGTTTCTGTAAGTTTGTGTTTCTGTAAGTTTGTGTGTCTGTAACCATCACATGTTTGCGACCAAGGGTTTTTGTTTCTTGTAACTAAGACATGTTTGCGACCAAGGGTTTGTGTTTCTGTAACCAACACATGTTTGCGACCAAGAGTTTGTGATTCTGTAACCAACACACGTTTGCGACCAAGGGTTTGTGTTTCTGTAACCAACACGTGTATTGTTTGCGACCAAGGGTTTGTGTTTCTTTAACTAACACATGTATGCGACCAAGGCTTTGTGTTTCAGTAGTATATAAGAGTCACAATGATACCACCATCACCTATGGAAGGTGCCAGCTACGCGCGGCACCTTCCACAGCATGATGGTATCATTTGTGACTTATATACTACTACCGCGAGACCATATATTTATGACATGAGAAGATACACCCTATTAGAGATAAAAATCCCTATGTTATACTCAGTATATATATACAACATAATGGTTCTAGTTAAGTGTGCATGGTTGAAGACAGGTAGTCACGAGAGATGTTTTCGCACCGGTATTTACGAATATTGCAAACATCACCGTGCATGGATGCGAAGAGGTTCCGTTTCACCTCGCCCATGTCGACATTGTGGGGTAGGGACCAAAGCCGAGTCACTGCTATGTCCACCATGTGGTGGCACTCAGGCTACTCATCGAATGGTTAACAAGGGATTACGTTGCTCGCAAGTATTATCGTTTTAGTAATAATTCAAATCGGAAAGTCAGTTAGAAAGATAGAATCGATCTAATAAGTCACGGTGTTTCTACAGCATTAAAACACTGTAAAAAACATTATCAAACTAATTTTATAAAATTGAACAGAAAAAACAAGTACCAATATAAAAGAGAAAATGGATAATACAATACAATTGGAATTGAAAGTTTTTAATGGCTGTGTTGAAGAAGTTTACGAAGAATACGGGGGTTATAATCCTGTATAGAAAGCGGATTTTTGGTCGAGGCTACCAAGATCTAGGCTACTTTTTTTAATTTTTTTTGATTTTTCTGAATTCTCGACTTCCAAAATTTGTGTCAAATTTATTTTATATTTTTTCCAAAATATTCTAGAGTAGCGAACGCCCAATTGAACATAGAAAAACGTAGTAGAATAGCAAAGCTACTTTGCAAAAATGGCAGTACAAGCTACTTTCCAAAGCATGGGAATTCGAACGGAAAAAGCTGTTTCCGGACACATTCTACTGGAGAACGCGCACGACAGCAATCTACTCCGGACATCTCTGGAGAGGACTACCTACTGGGGCACGAGGGTCGGACACATTTGCAACCTCTTTCGGGGCTTCCACCCTTCGTCGACGACGTCTACATCTTCGGGTACCTTCGTCGCGAGGATTGTGTGGCGAGAGGTGGGCGCATCTTCTGTACATCTGGGGAAAACGGATCTGCGAAGGAGGTGCTGCGTGCGGTTTCGATGGCTGTTCGAAAAAGCATGGGTAGAACTAGAATTGGCACGTCCATCGCGCAGACCATTTCTACCGGGGACAATGCGGGCGGTACGATTCGAGCAACAATTCGTCGGATCGAGCGAGACACCGGGTACGACGCGCGGAAGAGATGGTCGGCGATCTACCCTTCCGCGGAGGTTGGTGGGTACTCGGACATTCCGATGGACGAGTTGCAAGAGAACCTTCCAGCACACGTACGCCAATTGCAAACTTTTGGGTACGGGATCTACTCCATCGACTACACGCAAGATTTCTCCGGGGTACTAGATCGCGCGACTCTCGTTCGACACCTGCGACAACGAGGGATTTCGGGAGCAAGGGGAAATTGCGGATGCGATGCAGGACCCCGACACACCAACCATTCTCACCAACACTTCCACCGTCGGTAGGAACGTCTGCACTTGGATTCGCACCACCGACGACTACACCGTCCGCACCAAACTCTACAACAAAGTTGTCTCGAATTTCGAAGCCGGCGATATCCGGGAGCCGGTTGGTGGACATCTAGCAGCGTACGCGGATTACCCCTTCGAACATCTACGAAAGACATTCCAACACCCCGACGTGCAAAGCCGCGGTTGCACTCGCATCGAGATCTCTCTCTACGCGTGCCGGGGAAAGAAGCCCTCGACATCGACAGCAAAGGAAGTTCTAGGCGATGCTCTGGACTTGGTCTCTCCGAAGGAAGGTCTCTTTGTCGTACAACCTCAGCAAGACAATGGGAAAATCTGGCGAGTGTTCTAGATCGGTGGTCTAGTTTTCTAGCCGATCGTCCATCCCGGTCGATCTTCGTGGCTTGGTACGCGCACACAGAAACCGGTAGAATCTCGGGATTCGAGTTCGGCCAACCCCAGCTAGGGTAGAGCAAGATTCTGTTTGGGAGCGCGCTGTCTGCTGGGCAATGGCGGATTTTGGATTTCGTTCGTGTCCAATTTTCCGCGTGGATGTGCTAGTCTCCGACGAGAACGGTTGTGGAGATGGGTCCTCTGCGCTGCTACACGAAAGGGGAAGAAACACAAACCATTCTCTCCGCTAGCAAACATCCAACGCAAACGCATCCAGATGCACCGGACCCTCCATTCTGCTTCCCTCGAACCGAGTAGTCTCTTGGGTTTGGCGAAGGGAGATGCAGCCCGATCGGGAGAGAGACCTCGAAGTACCAGATCCGCGAGATCCCGGAAATTGCGGAGGAGAGGGAGATTTCCACGCTTTCTACTAAAAATCGGGAAAGTCGCCTTCTAGAGATTCGAGAAGCGGAGGAGGTGGAGCTCTGGAAACGCAGTGCGTGGGAAAGAATCGAGAAAGAGAAGATGGAGAACGAGAGAGAAGAGAGAAGGAAATTGCGAGACTCGCCGAGCTAGCGAATCTGCACCAGAAGCACGAAGAGAAATCCGCGCGCACTCTAGAGGAAGTGGTGGGAGCATTGGGAGGGCGCACCGGAAAAATCTCCGAAATCGAGAAAAAGAGCAAGCTCCTCGTTCTAGGGTACAGAAAAACTCCAAACAAGTCGACAGCGCGCAGAGTCGTTCTGCGGTACAAAGATGGAGGGAGGGTGGAAACCGTCTGGGGGACCAAGGGGTTGGAGAAGTTGTTGGACGCGTGCGAGAGTTCTTTCCAATTCGTTCCAGACAAGTACGGAAACACGACGTACTGGATTCCTCCAGCATGCGGGTTCTGCGCGGGCTCCAAATTCTAGTCGAACCAACTAGAGTCTTTTCGAACGGGGAGGGTGTAGAGATCGCGTGGAACCCAATTCGCGTACTTTCCACACCGGATCCGGAGAGGTTGGAACACATCCAGAAGATGGTGGACGACTTGGAGGAATGCTCCCAAAATACAGTAGTGGTGGGTTTGGTGCGAACGGAGGCCCCACAGCCAACTCTTTGTAGGAACATCTTGGAGATGGATCCTGGAGAGTACATCGTACGTAGGTACGCAACTACCAACTACAGAGGGGCGAACCGAACGATCCTTTTTCTTCTCGAAACCAACGTAGATGGCGAACAAAAGACGGACATCGAGATTCCGGCGTACGGGTACTTTCTAGAACGCGAGATTGCAAATCTAGGAGGGGTGGAAATCCTCCAGAACAGAGCCAATCCAATCCGTTGCAGACTAGGAGGAAAACGTACTACCCCTACAAAGAAACCCGCGAGACTTGCCACTTTGGCTCTCTAGAATCTGCAATTCTTGCAAAAAATTTTAGAAAAAAAAGAAGAAGAAAACTTGCACACATTTTTTTCTCGCAACAATCTTGCACATTTTTCCCCAAGTTCGGAAGGAGTTGGAAAATCTACTCCATGTAGAAAGGGTCGCGTTCTCCAGAGGGAATCTGTGTGGACTCGCTAGGAGTTTCTTTTTTTTCCTCCGGTTTTGCGGAGTGCACGAACTGGGAGTCGGAATCTGCATCCTTCCGGAGTCGATTGGTTTTTTGTACTAGTAGTTTGCAGATCGTGTACGACACCATCGCTCCACCCAGCCACCACTTCGCATTCTCTACATTTTTCCAGATGTCGTGCACCTCCCACTCGGAATCGACCGTGCTGGCATCGTCGGAAAGCGCGTCCAACAGTATACGTTCCAGCGCGTCCAATCGTCTCTCCATGTCGGACAGGCGCGTCGATTCTTCGAACGAGCTGGCGTTTCGTACATCTTCGAGTAGATCCCGAGGGAACTCGGTGGGACCAAGCGCGGTCGCCCTTTGTACTACGGGGGTTTCTTCTTCTTCTTCGGGTTTTGTACTACGTTCCGCATCGACATCGTCCCAGATTTTTCGAAGTCTGGCACTGCCGATTCCGTACTTCCTTTTTGTTTCGTCGGCCGTCGACTTTCCACGGGCGGAATTAATTTCTCGAATATTTTCCGGAGACAAGTAGGTTTTTGGCATGATTGCAAAATAGCTTTTCTATCTAGAGAGGGGGACATTTGTCCAACATGGAATTCCCAAATCGTTCGAAATGGTCGAAATGCTTGCTCGGGGTGCTCGGGGTGCTCGGATTGCGCGCCAGATTGCTCGGATTGCGCGCCAGGAAATCCAGTCCGCTCGGGAAGGTCGAAATGCCTGCTCGCGATTCCCAGGGGGCTCGGGTTCTCTGGGTACCCAGTTTGCTTCCCAGGATTTCTATTTTTGCTATCCTTGTTGGCTAGAAAAGGAGAACCCGAGCCCCCTGGTAATCGCGAGCAGGCATTTAGATCGGCGAACGATCACAATTGGACGAACTTTGTATGGTTGGAGTCTCTAATGTATATGATCATGGTGCACGACTTTAGTTTGAGCTGGCGATCAGCTATCGGCCAAATATGACCGATAATCCAGCCGGACGGCCTCCGATTCTGTGTGAGATTCTTTCGTACACGCAACTTTCGCTTTGGATGGGGTAATCAAAACGCGAATAACTCAATAAATACTTGAAACAGCGATTTGAAGTGAGTATATTCACACACCTAATACCTTTATCGATTGCCAGAGACATATTTCATACATTTAATCGATGTTTATTGTGTTTGTGCGAGCCTGAAAAAAGAGGGCTCTTTCTATAATAGCGCTATTTATACTCACCTTGAATTAACGTATAGTACTGTACGAGACCAAGTGGGTGGGGTAATGGGATTTTTTTTAATAGGCATTTTTTTGGTGTCATAGGTCCGAGTCTTCCACCTGTGGCTGTGCGTAAGCGGTGGCGCGCAGACTGGCCTTCGTCTCGTTCTCCAATTTCTCGGAGCGTTTTTCGGGGTCGGCGGGCAGTCGTCCGGTCGAAACCGCACGCCGCAGCCTCTCCTCGTAGACGACGGCTCGCGCGTCACTTATCCTATCTGCTATATCTTTCTTGAATCTCAAACCTCTTAGGGAAATTCCCCAACTCTTAGCTTGCTCTCTCATTTGCTTTATGGTAGGCATTATACTGAGTATAACCAATAGATTTTTTATCTTCAATAGGGTGTAAGTTTATATTTATTCGTTAATAAATATATGACAGATTGTTGTAATATACTTAGTATAACTTATGGATAACTTGTCTTTAATAGGGTGTCAGTTTATATTTGTGACAGATTGGTGTAAAATACTGAGTATAACTTATAGATTTCTTATCTTTAATAGGGTGTCAGTTGTTATTTTATTCGTAATAAAAGTATGACAGATTGTGTATATATATTGAGTATAACATAGGGATTTTTATCTCTAATAGGGTGTATCTTCTCATGTCATAAATATATGGTCTCGCGGTAGTAGTATATAAGAGTCACAAATGATACCATCATGCTGTGGAAGGTGCCGCGCGTAGCTGGCACCTTCCATAGGTGATGGTGGTATCATTGTGACTCTTATATACTACTGTTTCTGTAACTAACACATGTGTGTGACCAGGGATGCTCTGTAACTAACACATGTTTGCCACCAGGGGTTTGTGTTTCTGTAACTAACACATGTTTGTGACCAGGGATGCTCTGTAACTAACACATGTTTGCCACCAGGGGATTGTGTTTCTGTAACTAATACATGTTTGCCACCAGGGGTTTGTTCATCATCGACACGAAGGGTGTGCTGCGCCAGATCACGATGAACGACCTGCCAGTGGGGCGGTCCGTTGACGAGACGCTGCGACTGGTACAGGCGTTCCAGTACACCGACACGCACGGGGAGGTGTGTCCCGCAGGCTGGAAACCTGGCGCCGACACGGTTAGTGGCTTTAGTGACATAATACGAATATGTTTCGCTTGTGTTATTTATTTGGGAATGGGGGTAGACATAAAATTGTTCTGCAGTAAATGTTATCTTTTCACATTATATTTTACATTATAAGTCTCGGCACATGAGAATCATCTTGTATAGTGCTGACAACACGTGTGTTCACTGCTAAAAAAAGGAGAGAAAAAAGGCAGGCAACAAATTTAATTCAGCGTTGTATGAATTCATGTTATTGTTGTTTCAGATCAATCCGGATCACACAGAGAAGCTCAAGTATTTCAGCAAACACCCGTGAGCCGAAGGTGCTGACCTTCCATGTTGTGTAGAACACCACGAGTCCATGCAGGAGAAAGGTTATTTTATTGCCATAAAATGGGCTTTCACAGTTTAATCACACGGTGAACTAAAAATCATAATACTCTAGTGTAATAATATGCAAATGAGCCCGCTACAGAAAACATGTTAGGTAATCAATACAGCTTCAAATTATGATGATGTGCTTACACAATTGAATGTAATAATTGCGTTGATTTAATATGATACTTGACCGATTTCATAAGAAACTCAGCATAGCCTCGTTTCTTATGAAATGTCTTCTATTTATAGTTGGGGTTCCGGCTGAGAAAAAGGACCATTCAACATTTGCAACAATTGTAGATCCTGACCTACTGTAACAGCCGCACAGTTCATTATGATCTAATAGTTATGTCTGAACGACGAACAGCACAGGCCCTGGTCAGACTGTGGACGTGCAGACTGATCTGGGACTAAGCTGGTTACAAATGTTGTAAGCTGCCCTTTGTCAGCCGGTAGCCCATATGTGAGGTATATGCCTTATTACATCAATGATATTTGTCAAAGCTGTTTTAGAACTTCCTTAAAGGTACAAGCCCACTCAGTAGGCACGAACTGTTCTTTATAGGAATTAAATATAAAGTGTATAATTATGTCACTATTCCACTAGTTCTAAAAATTACGAGTGCCCGCTATATAGATATAATCATTTAGTAATATTTATTTTACTGATGCGCGGTGGTATCGGGCTATTTTCATATTCAAATGAGGTTTGCTATTTTTGTCGAGCCCGCTTGTGGAAAGCGAGACATAGTGATCACAATGATGTCCGGGTGTCCGTGCGTGTGATTTTTGGTCAGCATACTCGCATTGACCTGCACTGTTTGATGACTACCATGAGAAGCCAGAGAACTGTTGTCAAGGTTACTGCTTACCATCCCTCAAACATGTGCCCTGAATCAGGATGTTTGTAGGATGGTAAGCAGTTACATTTGGCCCCTGATATACACTCCACTGCTAGTTGGAAATATCAGTGCATGATAACTGATTGAATGACACAACAATGCTAACTTTGTCCAATCATGTCTTGATTTCATTCTAAAGTTGTGTGTGCCTACCAATGTAGACACCTTGTGTTACCCACTGTGAATCTCGACAATTTCAAACTTGTTTGAATGTTATTCACTTGGTCTAATTATTACATGTAATACTAAAGATCTGTTTGACTCTATTTCAAGAGAAAGAATTGCTCAATATGTGCTACACACTTTTAATTTTGTATAAGAAATGATATGTGACACACCTCGATAAAACAGGCTTATTCAGTGTAGCTCCTGTACAGTTGGCATACTCAGAGGGCCTTATGTGTAACTTCTTAACCCTTTCAACCCTAAATAACTGGAATGGACTGTGATATGCTAATGTTCCGACCAATCCAATGGTCACAAAATGATTTTCAGATTCGTCCATTTATGAAAAGGGGGTGTTTTTGTTCTCAAAAATATGAAAATTACTTTCAAACAGTGCAGATCCTGATGAGACGGCTCGTTACGAGCCGGCTCATCTGGATCTGCACTGTTTGCATAAATCGATATAGCGGGCTTTCGGGTTCAAAGGGGTAAGCATTTGTTACAACTTAGAAGCATCCACTGGTCTGGTCTGCAATGGTCGAAAAGGCAATAAGCCTCTTTTCATTAATGTGTGTCACAAACTATGATAATCTTGTTGAGAATGTTTAAATAAATATTTATGCTACCGTACTTTGCAGAAATAATAAAATGATGGAGCCAATTAAGAATGGAGCCAATTAAGAACATAATGCCATACAAAAGTACTTTGGTTCTCAGATATCGCAGCATCAGAATAATCCCTGCACGTCGAGAATTTTATCATCATGGAGAAATAAAATGTACTGTAAATTCGCCACATGATCAATAAGAAACACTAGCATGCAAAAATATGATAAATCCAATCATGTCTGATGAAAATATTGTGATTTTTCACGTCTTATTAACCCTTACTACGATGAATTACATGATGTCTGCTGGAAATGTTTTATTTTCAATATTTCTCGACAAAAACCTGGTTTTGACAGCACATGAGAATCGTCTCCACTGCACTGGAGACGATTCTCATGTGCTGTCAAAACCAGTTTTTGTTTAGAATTAAAGCAAAAATGAAAAACAGCAGACGGCAATTTCCGTCAACAGCGTAGGAAGGGTTAAAGAGGTATAGTAACTTTATAGAACATATTCTTTGCGTCTGAGATGTTTGTCTCAGATTTTTTTTCAAGTTGCCAGATGCGAACATCTCAAAAAAAATAAAAATATATTGATATGAAAAAAATCCGCCCTCCCGCTTCACATTCCGCAACCGTGTCTGAGAACCAAAGTGCTTTTTTTTGCCTATTATAAATATGAATATATGTACATTGTATGTGGGTGAAACTACCAGGTAGTCATTTGCATTTATATTTGAAAGAAAGAAAGGCATGTCTACACCGTAAATATGTGTATGTTTTCTTGTATGTTCTTTATGAGGTATTGTTTCATTGATGTTACGGGTAAAATGTTTTCTTTATACCAAGCAATACACGTGCGAAGTTCAAAGTAAATACACGTGCGAAAAATAATTTAATGATGAATGTCATCATTTCCGCAAAGCCAACGACTCGTTTGGCCCTCCAGTTCATTTTTGGCTTTTTATGCCACCGGGTTTCGAAGAAACGGGTGGCATATATTGTTTGGACCGTCCGTCCGTCCGTCCATCCGTCCGTCTGTCCGGGCACACATTAGGGTACTTATGTGGCTAGCCCCACAGGGTTATGGACTTAGTAAAGGATAGGGTTGGTTACAATTAGCCACCTAAAAAATCCTTTTATGTGGCTAAGAATCGTTTTATGTGGCTAATATTTAACATGTGATAAGCCACATAAGTATAGTACTGTAAGAACGTCCGTCTGTCCGTCCGTCACACTTTTCGGTTAACCACTTTGTGACAGTTTCTCAAATATGCTGCAGGTGGCATCCGCGTTCGACAGACGCATTTCTTGTTGTATATGAGAGTTGAATCAATTTCTACCCATTATAACAATATTAACATTAGTGCTAATCCTATTACTTGTAGGGAGTGGGGCTAAGTGACTCTGGTATTGTGAGGACCTGGCGGCAGATGAGGTTATTCTAATTGCAGGGTTGAAGATATATTGGAATTATCACCCCCTTCCCACCCCTGGGCCATCCATACAGGTGAAATACGGGATTCCCCTCTATTGACCCTGCCTGGAATGACCTTAGCTGTTGACAAACTGTTAAACACCATTAAAAAATAACTATTGGATCTAAGAAATCCCGCTGTTCGGCCACGCAGCATACATGTACATCTTTCTCTGGGGTTCTCGCCTGCGTCACAATCACGAATGGTACATGTAGTATGCAGCTAATCACATGGTGTATCGGTTCATTAGAAGAATATCATGTACCATAATAAGTCTTAATATTCGGACACAAGTTATTCAAGGAAACGCATATAAATGTGATTTCGCTAACAAAGAGCGTCCCTATTTTCCAGTTGGTATGGCCGTACCGATTTCTCACAGTAATAATGTAATATATTTGGATACAATTTGTTTTGAATATGGGTTTCCCCCAACAAATGTTGTCCCGATATTCAGGGTTATTATGGTGTTGTGAGTTCTGTACATGCAGAGCTCCAGATAAGGTGCATAATTGCGTAAATACCCAATTAAAATTGCCAAAAACCTAATTGAAATCAGAAGTAGTGAGTATCAAAAGGCAATGAAAAAATTGTAGTATCTTTATCATGCTACAGAAAACAATAAACAGACAACAAATATAGCATATTTTCTTATTTTTCAATAAAAACACATCTTGGTATTTCGTTAGAATTGTCTCCGAGGAGACAATTCTAATGAAATACCAAGATGTGTTTTCATTTAGAAGCAAACTATTCAATAAGTGCGGTCTGCTGATGTGTAAGTAAGTAATTTATGTAAGTAATTTATTTATTATAGTGACATGTGTAAACAATATATATATATATATCGCAATGTTTAAGAGTTGGTATTCAGATTCACCCGGCCCTGTGGGCCTATATGTCCATTTTACCACAATTCATGAATATGTGTAAACAGTAGTGTGATTCTATTTTACACAATTAAAATTTTGAAATACCCAATTTCTTCAGAAATGATGGAGTGACAATACTCAATTACTAATTCCTTATCTGGAGCCCTGTAAATGTTTTATTTTTTTGTCGTTAGGTGTTGGTATTCTGGATGTGGGGCTGTATGAACCATTACCGGTTATATTTGTTATGTTTATTTCAATATTATCAGCATATGTATTCATCACAAGTAATTTCTGAAATGTCAACAACCGTCAGTCCTGAAAATCATGGTGTTGTACATCTGCAAAGTTTATACTGGCTGAACATTTAGTTTGCTAATTAAGAAATAATTGGGCTAATATTTTAAGATGGGAGACTCAGTCATCTGACATAGTCCTGTTATCTAGGGAATTGTAGCTGAAGTTCATTATAAATGTTTCATGTACATGTAGTTTAATTCCATTTTCTCCTATAACCAACATTATAGTTCGCCCTACTTTCTAAACCAATCGCTGGGCAACATTGTACTCCACTTCTTTCACATATTGCAATGTTTAACCCCAAGCAGTTACATATTACCAGATTTAATCATTAACTGTTCAACTGGAAATGTTAAATCAATATTTGAATGGGACATTGCATTGTACACTTGGTTGAACTATAAGTACGTTTTGTTCACATATTGGATATTTTGTGAAGGTATTGGTGATTGTTCACCTTTGTTAATATTATAAGATTAAGAGATCAGTTTAACGCACATGCATATAAAAAACACCAAACGCACATGTGCAGAGTGCGTTATAAAATTTGGTGTTTATATATGTTGTATATGTTCATTCCATGTACCACGTTCATGAATGATTCACAGCGATGTACCTGTGTACATAACATGACAAGACAGTACTGGTAATCTATGTCCGAGATTGTGATTTGTCATATAATATGTGGCTGTGACTGGAGAAATGGGGCTTATACGTTCTTGCGATCAGTGTAGGTCCAGATCAGCCTGTGCATCCGCAGTCTGATCAGGATCTGCACTATTCGATGTTCCATCAGCAGAACACCCATTATACTTATGACAAGCGATATAGATCGTTATCAGGCGACATGAGTGTACTACTTGATCAGGGTCTACACTGGTCACAAAACACCATTTCTCTAGTCACAGCCACATAATGATGAGCCTGGCTCTGGAAACGTTTATTTGTAACAACTGTTTCACCAACTTGATTTGTGGAAAAGCTTATGAGCCTTATATTCCTTATGCAGCAGAGACATTCCACCTGTACAGTGGAACCCCTCTAAACCGGACACTTGGGGGAAAATATAGATGTTTACCTTAGATGTGTTTCACTGTTATGTATCTCTGATTTCAATGAATTTTCATGATTGAAATACGCTAGAATGTGTCATGAAGTGCTCACATGTCCGATTTACAGTGGACCATCTCCAAACCGGACACCCCTGGGGACCTCCCAGGGTGTCCGGTTTGGAGAGGTTCCACTGTACTTGATCAACAGCTACTCTTGTCAAAAAGCTAGCCACACTTTGTCATGATGGCCTCCTGTAATATATACAGGTACATGATTTACAGGTATTGGGGCCTATGTATTGTGTACACCTTATTTCATTGTCATCAATTACACATTAAACAATTACATACAGTTTTTAATGTCTTTATGTTGAACAAGGTAACCACACATTAGTGTAAACAATTTCGTCAAAAATCTAAATTGTACCGACAGCGGACTG
>CM055265.1:213033956-213066281 GCA_029237695.1 Conchocele bisecta
AAAACATACACATAATTTTACGGTGTAGACATGCCATTTCTTTCTTTCAAATATAAATGCAAATGACTACCTGGTAGTTTCACCCACATACAATGTACATATATTCATATTTATAATAGGCAAAAAAAAGCACTTTGGTTCTCAGACACGGTTGCGGAATGTGAAGCGGGAGGGCGGATTTTTTTCATATCAATATATTTTTATTTTTTTTGAGATGTTCGCATCTGGCAACTTGAAAAAAAATCTGAGACAAACATCTCAGACGCAAAGAATATGTTCTATAAAGTTACTATACCTCTTTAACCCTTCCTACGCTGTTGACGGAAATTGCCGTCTGCTGTTTTTCATTTTTGCTTTAATTCTAAACAAAAACTGGTTTTGACAGCACATGAGAATCGTCTCCAGTGGAGACGATTCTCATGTGCTGTCAAAACCAGGTTTTTGTCGAGAAATATTGAAAATAAAACATTTCCAGCAGACGACATCATGTAATTCATCGTAGTAAGGGTTACTAGACGTGAAAAATCACAATATTTTCATCAGACATGATTGGATTTATCATATTTTTGCATGCTAGTGTTTCTTATTGATCATGTGGCGAATTTACAGTACATTTTATTTCTCCATGATGATAAAATTCTCGACGTGCAGGGATTATTCTGACGCTGCGATATCTGAGAACCAAAGTACTTTTTTATGGCATTATGTTCTTAATTGGCTCCATCATTTTATTATTTCTGCAAAGTACGGTAGCATAAATATTTATTTAAACATTCTCAACAAGATTATCATAGTTTGTGACACACATTAATGAAAAGAGGCTTATTGCCTTTTCGACCATTGCAGACCAGACCAGTGGATGCTTCTAAGTTGTAACAAATGCTTAAGAAGATACACATAAGGCCCTCTGAGTGTGCCAACTGTACAGGAGCTACACTGAATAAGCCTGTTTTATCGAGGTGTGTCACATGTAATTTCTTATACAAAATTAAAAGTGTGTAGCACATATTGAGCAATTCTTTCTCTTGAAATAGATCTTTAGTATTACATGTAATAATTAGACCAAGTGAATAACATTCAAACAAGTTTGAAATTGTCGAGATTCACAGTGGGTAACACAAGGTGTCTACATTGGTAGGCACACACAACTTTAGAATGAAATCAAGACATGATTGGACAAAGTTAGCATTGTTGTGTCATTCAATCAGTTATCATGCACTGATATTTCCAACTAGCAGTGGAGTTTATATCAGGGGCCAAATGTAACTGCTTACCATCCTACAAACATGTGCCCTGATTCATGGCATATGTTTGAAGGATGGTAAGCAGTAACCTTGACAACAGTTCTCTGGCTTCTCATGGTTGTGAGAAACTGAATTTTGAAATTTCAAATTTCTAATTTATTCATCCAACAGTGCAGGTCAATGCGAGTATGCTGACCAAAAATCACATGCACGGACACCCGGACATCATTGTGATCACTATGTCTCGCTTTCCACAAGCGTGCTCGACAAAAATAGCATGCCTCATTTGAATATGAAAATAGCCCGATACCACCGCGCGTCACTATCAGTAAAATAAATATTACTAAATGATTATATCTACATAGCAGGCACTCGTAATTTTTAGAACTAGTGGAATAGTGACACGATTATACACTTTATATTTAATTCCTATAAAGAACAGTTCGTGCCTACTGAGTGGGCTTGTACCTTTAAGGAAGTTCTAAAACAGCTTTGACAAATATCATTGATGTAATAAGGCATATACCTCACATATGGGCTACCGGCTGACAAAGGGAAGTTTACAACATTTGTAACCAGCTTAGTACCAAATCAGTCTGCACGTCCAGTCTGACCAGGGCCTGTGCTGTTCGTCGTTCAGACATAACTATCAGATCATAATGAACTGTACGACTGTACAGTAGGTCAGGATCTACAATTGTTGCAAATGTTGAATGGTCCTTTTTCTGAGCCGGAACCCCAACTATAAATAGAAGACATTTAGCCGAGTTTCTTATGAAATCAGTCAACGGTCAAGTATCATATTAAATCAACGCAATTGTTAGATTCAATTGTGTAAGCACATCATCATAATTTACATATTATTACACTAGTGCATTATGATTTTTAGTTCACTGTGTGATTAAACTGTGAAAGCCCATTTTATGGCAATAAAATAACCTTTCTCCTGCATGGATTCGTGGTGTTCTACAGAACATGGAAGGTCAGCACCTTGGGTTCACGGGTGTTTGCTGAAATACTTGAGCTTCTCTGTGTGATCCGGATTGATCTGAAACAACAATAACATGAATCTATCCAACGCTGAATTAAATTTGTTGCCTGCCTTTTTTCTCTTCATTGTTTAGCAGTGAACACACGTGTTGTCAGCACGATACAAGATGATTCTCATGTGCCGAGACTTATAATGTAAAATATAATGTGAAAAATAACATTTACTGCAGAACAATTTTATGTTTCTACCCCAACCCCCATCCCCAAATAAATAACACAAGCGAAACATATTCATATTACATCACTAAAGCCACTAACCGTGTCGGCGCCAGGTTTCCAGCCTGCGGGACACACCTCCCCGTGCGTGTCGGTGTACTGGAACGCCTGTACCAGTCGCAGCGTCTCGTCGACGGACCGCCCCACTGGCAGGTCGTTCATCGTGATCTGGCGCAGCACGCCCTTCGTGTCGATGATGAACAATCCCCTGGTGGCAAACATGTATTAGTTACAGAGCATCCCTGGTCACAAACATGTGTTAATTACAGAACATCCCTGGTCACAAACATGTGTTAGTTACAGAAACACAAACCCCTGGTGGCAAACATGTGTTAGTTACAGAGCATCCCTGGTCACAAACATGTGTTAGTTACAGAACATCCCTGGTCACAAACATGTGTTAGTTGCAGAAACACAAAGCCTTGGTCGCATACATGTGTTGGCTAAAGAAACACAAACCCTTGGTCGCAAACAATACATGTGTTGGTTACAGAAACACAAACCCTTGGTCGCAAACATGTGTTGGTTACAGAATCACAAACCCTTGGTCGCAAACATGTGTTAGTTACAGAACATAAACGCTTGGTCACAAACATGTGTTGGTTACAGAATTACAAACTCTTGGTCGCAAACATGTGTTGGTTACAGAAACGCAAACCCTTGGTCGCAAACATGTGTTGGTTACAGAAACACAAACCCTTGGTCGCAAACATGTGTTAGTTACAAAAACACAAACCCTTGGTCACAAACATGTGTTGGTTACAGAATCACAAACCCTTGGTCGCAAACATGTCTTAGTTACAGAATCACAAACCCTTGGTCGCAAACATGTGTTGGTTACAGAAACACAAACCCTTGGTCGCAAACATGTGTTAATTACAGAACATCCCTGGTCACAAACATGTGTTAGTTACAGAAACACAAACCCTTGGTCGCAAACATGTGTTGGTTACAGACACACAAACTTACAGAAACACAAACTTACAGAAACACAAACCATTGGTCGCAAACATGTGTTACAGAATCACAACCCCTTGGTCGCAAACATGTGTTGGTTGCAGAAACACAAACCCTTGGTTGCAAACATGTGTTAGTTACAGAAGCACAAACCCTTGGTCGCTAACATGTGTTGGTTACAGAAGCACAAACCCTTGGTCGCAAACATGTGTTAGTTACAGAAGCACAAACACTTGGTCGCAAACATGTGTTAGTTACAGAAACACAAAACCTTGGTTGGAAACATGTGTTAGTTACAGAAGCACAAACACTTGGTCGCAAACATGTGTTAGTTACAGAAACACAAAACCTTGGTTGGAAACATGTGTTAGTTACAGAAACACAAACCCTTGGTTGGAAACATGTGTTAGTTACAGAAGCACAAACACTTGGTCGCAAACATGTGTGTTACAGAAGCACAAACCCTTGGTCGCAAACATGTGTTGGTTACAGAAGCACAAACACTTGGTCGCAAACATGTGTTAGTTACAGAAACACAAAACCTTGGTTGGAAACATGTGTTAGTTACAGAAGTACAAACACTGGGTCGCAAACATGTGTTAGTTACAGAAACACAAACCCTTGGTCGCAAACATTGTGTTAGTTACAGAACATAAACTCTTGGTCACAAACATGTCTTAGTTACAGAAACGCAAGCCATTGGTCGCAAACATGTGTTGGTTACAGACCGATATGTGGCAGTGACTGGGTAAATTGGGTTTATGGGATTTGTGAAGCACCATTAATCAAGTTGTGAACGAACAGTGCGGATGCACAGGTTGATCTGGATCCACACTAGTCACAAAGTCACATTTCTCCACTCACAGCCACATTTGCCGAATGGCAAACAGGTATCGGTGGACTTATATGTGGCTGTGACTGGAAAAATGTGGCTGATGGGATTTGTGACCAGCATAGCTCCCGATTAAATAGCACATGTCTGCATACCCATAATGATCTATATCGCTTGTTAAAAGCATGACGGATGTTTCATTGATGGAATTGTGAACAGTGCAGATCCTGATCAGACTGTGTGGATGCACAGGCTGATCTGGATCTACACTGGTCGCAAAACTCATAAGCCCCATGTCTCCAGTAAGAGACTGATATGCATGTATGTTTATCCGTCTGACCATGTCCACATTGAAACACACGCACACCAATCACTGACCGAAATACATTTATCAGCCTGATAATGTCCATAGACTAACAAACCCCTGGTGGCTAACATTTATCAGTCACAGACCGATATGCAGAAATGGGGCTTATGGGATTTGTGACCAATGTAGCTCGTGAACAAATAGCACACAAAATCATGATGATGACAATTATTTGTCAATGGAATATTTCACATTTGTTAGCCATGTTTGTTTAGTTGCAATGCTAACACGTCTAGCAAATGTCAAAGAGTTTAACAGAACCAGTAGTGGAGCAAGTGCGCTAGTGGTCTAGAGCATCGGACTGTTGATCCAACAAACATAGGCGTGAGCCTTACCCGAGGCGTGCATTGCGTCCTTGAGCAAGACACTACCCACACTGCTTCAGTATATGAGTACAGACTAGTCATCGGGAACATCAATTGTATGTACATGTATATATGAATAAAATATGATCCTGCACATAATCCCCGAAAGGAAAGAGTGACAACTGAGAACCAGATGGCCGCGGCCCGCATGTCGAGCCCGCCGAGGCATTTGATGGTACAGTCGCACCAGTACTAACGGCCACCTGTATTAAGCGTCTCCCTCCATTAAGCGGCCATTTTATTTCCCCCCAATGAAAATTACTCTAAAATGCACCTGTATTAAACGTGAACCTGTCTAACACGGCCAACAGCCAGGCAAAATTGTTCATTTCGACTCGAAATCCTCGTTTTAGCGACCATTCTCGGCAAGATATCAGGTAATCCCCATTTCCCACCCAGTGACCTAAATCTCGCTAATTGCAGGCCTGCCAAACTGTTTACAATACCATTTCAATTTGTTTTACGACACCCGATTGTTTGACCAAATTTTCATCACATCATTACGCGATTCACTAAAATCATGCCTACCCGCTGTGACAATAAAAGTCACGGGTCGATAGTTTCAATAATCCCCTAGCCAAACATTGCTTCTGGCTACTATAATTGTCAGTTCAAAACACGTGTTATTCTCGTGGCCAAGTTATTTATACAGTACAGCCAATCGCTGGTAAGTAAAGGCAGCCCTTAGTGGCATGATTGACAGGTTACTGTGGCGAAAGACGTCGGCAATATATCAGCGATTGATCATGAAGACGGTATAGTTAACTCCCTCCGAATACTCTCAACCAGGCAAACAAACAAATGCAAACACGCGTTTTAACGGGCGCCAGATGCGAGTTGTTTCTGGCTAGTAAAAATAATAAGCTGGGTCGCCCGGTGGCGAATGAATTTCGTAGTTGTCTACACACATTTTTGTCAGCTTATGACGCTTTGTGGGATACCATTTCCGAAATAAAAATAGCATCCAATCGTTAGCTACAATTGTGGGTATACCCACTCGAGGCGCCACCTGATGAACCGAGTCGTGACAAACACGGGTGTATATCAAAATCCCCTTCGTTCATAATCCCCTTCGCTGAAAAATTACGGGTATCATAATCCCCTTCATAGTTTTACAGGGGCCATCATAATCCCCTTCATATTTTTGCAGGGGCTATCATAATCCCCTCCATCATTTTTGCAGGGGCTATCATAATCCCCTCCATCATTTTAACAGGGCTATCATAATCCCCTCCATGGAAATGGAATAATGCTTTTAGTAATCCAATTAACAGGAAAAGTTAATGTTATGATACTTTTCATGGTAATTTGATTATTAAAATACAATTAGTATAAATTATATTTGTTTATGAAGACTATGACAAAGTAACAATTTTAATCATTTTATTTAATCATTATTAATCATGTTATAGTGTTTTCACGGTAGCACATCTAGTACATGTATAGTCGTGAAAACGCAAATCTGCGGCCATTAAGCATTAGCCGTTATAATATACTTTATATATAAAATATATATTACGGTAAGCACCACATAGTTAGGGTCTATGCATTTGAAATAAAATCAGTTGGTAAATAGTGCATATTCAAAGTATAACACTTACCAATATATCAGTAGTCAGTGCACCTTTGCAAGACTCGGCTCGGGATTATGATAGCCCCTGCAAAACTATGAAGGGGATTATGATACCCCTGTCATTTTTCAGCGAAGGGGATTATGAACGAAGGGGATTTTGAGTGTCCCCCGACAAACACAGCGGAAGCCCATGATTGCAACTTTCTTTTTCTCCGAAAAGTGTGAAAGAATTAAATACGAAATCAATATATTCTAACAAATATTGTTTATTGCATTACTAACTGTTTATTTCAACCAAATATGGCTAACTGTATTGTTAGAAAACATGAAAAAGTCTGTAAATATCACGGACAATTTAGGCGATTTCGTACCTACGTAGTTTTGTCCTTTTGCAACTTTTTCCAATCGATGTTAACGTAACCCGATTTTTATGATAATTCAGTTTAGTATTAACTAAATATACAGAATTTATGCACATCCCAGTTCATAAATGATATTTTAAGTGAATTTAAACGGATTAATTTGCTATTCGTCTAAAGTATTTACATAAATGCTGTTTCATTACATGTACACAGTTAAAAGAGGTTCAAATGGGTGGTAACACCATATACTTTCGAGATGAAATAAACAACAGCCCTTCAGCTTTTACAACAGCCCTTCCACATATGCATGCATCATAATGTGCAAGTTATAGCGAGCGTGGCATGGGGACTGCTGTTATGAGCCGAGCTACACTGACCGTGGCCTAACTACTTATATTTATCTGTTCAAATGTACATATGAACTTAAGACAAGTTTGACTGTACATTAATTGTACATATAAATCTATATGGAACAAGTTATAAGTCGGTCCAAGATGAACCTCCATTAAGCACCCACCTGTGTTAAGTAAGCAATTTTGGACTTTCCCATGGCCGCTTGCTTAAGACAAGTTTGACTGTATTTTTAAAAACTTTAACGCAGATTTCGGACGGACGGACTAACATTTTGGGTTTATGGGCTATTTGTTCTTTAAAAGATCAAAGGAATAGCCCCTAAACTACAATAGGTTTAGGGGCTAACGGAATAAATCTATTGTATTCTATTGTCTTAGGCTCCTCCCACTAGCCCCTAAACCCCCAATGTTAGCCCGAATGGACTGACGCCCGAATGGACTGACGGACGGATGCACGAACGGCCCACCAATAGTGAAGAAGGGGCCATTTCAATTGTTCTAGATCAAAGAGATGGCCCCTTGTAATGAATAGAATAAGGGGCCACACGGAATAAATCAAAGGATTCTTTTGTGTTAGGCTCCGTCCAATGGCCCCTTCTACACCCTTGGTTGCTCGGACGGACACACGGACGGACGTCATTGTGATCAATATGTCTCGCTTTCCGCAAGCGGGCTCGACAAAAATGGTTGTCTGTTACCTGAGCGTGTGACCTAGATCCTGCAGGTACACACCGTAGGCCTTGGATATTTCGTGAGTCAGGTCCGAGAGCAGCGGGTAGGACAACTCGCCCAGACCACCCTTAGATCGTGGAGTATTTATCCTGGTGAGAAAATAATAATACATGTACATGCAGTTCAACATAACCTTTTCAACACCATTCATTCCAGTTACTTAGGGATGAAAGGGTTAAGATAGGAATATAGATTCACCTATTATAGTGTCAAGCTAAAAACTAGCACATTTATAGGCAGCCTTCCAAATGTACGAGAATCGGGAACAAGTACATATGGGCTAATTTATCATGAACAATCATTTTTTTTGGAAAATTTTAAATGATTTCTAATTTGCAATAAGAGCACAAATATTTGCACATTTTCCATCATAACATTGGAATCTGCTTACTGCACTTACCAAGCCAGATGCGTGTGCTGGGAGTCGACAGAGCAGCCAACCACCTCGGTGTCGATGGCCTTGAATTCTCCAAGACGTTCGTGGAACGCAATAATCTCTGTTGGGCAGACAAACGTGCTGAAAACGATGTGTTGTCTCAATAATGTGACAGGAGAGGTACTAGTATTATTGACTTTACAAATATTGTAGACTGTACAGAGCAATTTTTCCAGCTTAATTAAATATGTTATAGTCTTGAATGCAACATGCTCCCAAATGCAATAATATCTCTTTTGTGTGAGAATACTAAATTGATATTCTTGCTGTCTGTAAGTACATGTATTATTATATGCCAGGCTCTCAGTCCGTCAACACGTGTCTTTGTTGAAGCATTGCTATACATAAAATTATAGGTCTGCTGTAACATATAACACCTGTAGATCAATAACTACCTACCGACACCTGTTTTTGTACCAGCTGTTACGCTTTCAGCAAATATCAACTTTCAAGTATTAACCTGTTACAGAAGCTGCAGATCTCAATTATTACACGAGGTACTTAACCCTAAGAATCTGGGAAACAAAATTGTAGTCTGCTGTTGTGTTATATATTGTATTCTTTTTCAATAAAAACATTGTTTAACAGCACTTAGAATGATTTTCATTGGAAATGGTTCTGAAGTACATTTAAACCATGTTATTGATGAGAAATAAAAAAAGTAAGTCCAGAGTGTCGCCCAGTTTGTTATTAATTTATTGATTGATGGAATTTTAGTCTTTCAAAAGGAAAGGCATAGCAAATGGTAGTGCACCCTGTCGTGGATCACCCATGGCTGTAGCCGACTTCATCAAAATTGCTAAGCATACTTATCTAGCTAAGTATACTTTGAGGGAGTAATCATTTGTTTTTCCCAAAATGCATTATTTCATACAGAACTAACAACTGCATATATTTGATGATTAAAAGTATGCATAATTATTATACTGAATGTATTACATTATCACAGCCAAAATGGCTGTGATAATGTAAACAAATTCAGAAGACAAAGAAGCTCGCCTGTTGGCACAGTTGCATAAAAAAACATGAATATTATATAACTTGACCTTGGGTTAAGGTGCGTGCGGTGGACCTTGACATTGGGGTCAGTGGTGCAAGGTGGGTCATGGGTTTGTTATAGCATAATATAGCATATTAAGATGAATGCATGTATGAAATATCAATGAGCTCTCTGAAAACAGAAGTAAAACAAAATTTAACCCAACGTTAAGTTTATGAACGCACCAAGTTGGTGATTTTCTACAGCATGTTAGCTATTCACATGAGGAATGCATGTATGAATGTGCTAAGTTTGTGACCTTGACCTTGAGGAAGGGGTGGGAGGGGGGTCATGGATTTGCTGTAGCGCAACAGAGGATCATCAGATGAATGCATGTATGAAATATCAAAGCGTTCCCTGTAAAGAAACGGAAGTTACACAACATTTACCCGAACGTTAAGTTTATGAACTTGCCAAGTTTGTGACCTTGACCTTGGGGTAAGGGTTGGGTGGTGGGTTGTGGATTTGCTACAGCATGATAGAGGGTCATCTGAGGAATGCATGTATGCAATATCAAGGCGTTCCATGAAAGGAAACATATGTTATAAGACACCCCAACGTTAAGTTTATGAATGTGCTAAGTTTGTGACCTTGACCTTGGGGTAAGGGGTGGGCGGTGGGTCATGGATTTGCGATAGCACGATAGGGTATAAACAGATGAATGCATGTATGAAATATCAAGGTGTTCCATGAAAGGAAATAGATGTTATAAGACATTTACCCCAACGTTAAGTTTATGAATGTGCTAAGTTTGTGACCTTGACCTTCGGGTAAGGGGTGGGTCATGGATTTTCTATACCACAATAGAGTATCATCAGATGAATGCATGTATGAAATATCAAGGCGTTCCATAAAAGGAAACAGATGTTATAAGACAATTACCCCAACATTAAGTTTATGAATGTGCTAGGTTTGTGACCTTGACCTTGGGGTAAGGGTTGGGTGTTGAGTCGTGGATTTGCTACAGCATGATAGAGGGTCATCTGTGTAATGCATGTATGAAATATTAAGGGGTTCCATGATAGAAAACAGATGTTATAAGACATTTACCCCAACGTGAAGTTTATGAATGTGCTAAGTTTGTGACCTTGACCTTGGGGAAAGGGGTGGGAGGTGGGTCATGGATTTGCTATAGTACGATAGAGTATCATCAGATGCATGCATGTATGAAATATGAAGGTATTCGCTGTAAATAAACAGAAGTTACACAACATTTACCCCAACGTTAAGTTTATGAATATGCTAGGTTTGTGGCCTTGACCTTGCGGTAAGGGTTGGGTGGTGGGTCGTGGATTTGCTACAGCATGATAGAGGGTCATCTGAGGAATGCATGTATGAAATATCAAGGTGTTCCATGAAAGGAAACAGATGTTATAAGACATTTACCCCAACGTTAAGTTTATGTATGTGCTAAGTTTGTGACCTTGACCTTGGGGTAAGGGTTGGGTGGTGGGTCATGGATTTGCTACAGCATGATAGAGGGTCATCTGAGGAATGCATGTATGAAATATCAAGGCGTTCCATGAAAGGAAACAGATGTTATAAGAAATTTACCCCAACGTTAACTTTATGAATGTGCTAAGTTTGTGACCTTGGGGTAAGGGTTGGGTGGTGGGTCATGGATTTGCTACAGCATGATAAAGGGTCATCTGAGGAATGCATGTATGAAATAAGAAGGTGATCCATGAAAGGAAACAGAAGTTATAAGACATTTACCCCAACATTAAGTTTGTGGACGCCGACGACGCCGGGGGTATGCCATAAGCAGGCGAGCTAAAAATAATAAATTCATCCTTAAATTTAAAATTCCTCCCTCAAAGTGTACAAAGGTAAGTATACTTTGAAATGTTGGTGAAATAGGCTACAGACCTGAAACAGAATGTGCCAATACTCTACTTACAAGTCCATGGGGTAAAAGAAGAATACAAGATATTTGCCAGCGTAGTCGGAGAGATGGATACGTTTAAACTCGCCATCCACCACAGCAGTGCCATTCCAGTTGGGAGCAGGCTTGGAGACTGAAACAGACAGTTTACAAAATACGCAAATATCGTAACATATTTTACTACATAAAATATGCTTCAAAGTGTAATTTTAAGAAAGTGTATTAAAATCATCATTAAATTAATAAGTTATTTAATTAGGCCAAAAAAATGTCATGTTTCCAGTAACCGACCGTAGTGAAACAGTACCGACCGTAAATTGTTTTTCTTTAAAATTCGCCGATTCCAGTATATTTTGTCCCATGAAGTTAAGTCGTATTTTCTAAACTGTACCATCTTTTGGATTACTCGTTTTTTATTGTTACGGTGCGTCTAATTACAACAACAAATTTGCGGGTTGTGTTCACCGGAAAGGGGCAAAAGTGCTCCATTCCGTGACAAATCGCGACCGACTATCTGACATATTTGAAACAAGAAATGTGGCCCGTTGGCACACAAATGCCCCCGGTGGCAGATTGGAGAGAAACTGTGGCAAAGTTTAATTACCCAAACTGTTAAGTATTCACAAGCACATTTATGAAGGTCATATTACGGGCAGTGTTGATGTGTGGCATTTGACCACAAGTATGATGTATTGAAATATTAAAGTAATCAAGCAAGGGATATAGAAGTTGTGACAGAAATGAGAAGCTCCCACAAATTTATTAATGTGCGAGTAAGTTAAAGTTGTCAAGGTCAAAATGTCAAGGTCATATTAAGGGCAGCATGGATGTGTGGCATTTTTCGACAAGTATGCTGTGTTGAAATATTTAAGTAATCCTTCAAGGAATATAGAAGTTCTGACAGAATTGAGAAACTCTGGCGAACTTCTTAATGTGGGAAAAAGTTCAAAGTTTTCAAGATCAAACGGTCAAGGTCATATTAAGGGCAGCATGGATGAGTGGCATTTGTCCACAGGTATACTGTGTTGAAATATTTAAGCAATCCTTCAAGGGATATAGAAGTTATAACAAAATTTCGAAACTCCGGCGAACTTCTTAATGTGCCGGACACACAGCCCAAACACTATATGCCTCCGGTTCTACCGAGACCGGGGGCATAAAAAAACCATTCAGAGGAACCGGGAAAGGTCACAGCCTATGGATCAACAGCCACTGATGGGAGAGACCTACGTGAGGTTCGGAAAATTTCCGAATTTAAAATTTATGAACAAAAAGTGGACCCTACCCATCAAGCTTGTGCTGATGTCAAGTTTTAATATAGGCGCAAGCCGACCACATCATCATCGCCATGGTGACCAATTTGTTACTGTATGGATTTGTTACAGCATGATAGAGCATAATTATATCAAAGCGCTCCCTGTAAAGAAACAGAGTTATAAGAAATTGACGCCAACGTTAAATTTATGAATGCACTAAGTTTGTGACCTTGACATTGGGGTAAGGCGTGGGCAGGTGTTCGTGGATTTGCTACAGTATGATAGAGAATCATCAGATGGATGCATGTATGAAATATCAAAGCGCTCCCTGTAAAGAAACAGAAGTATAAAAAAAGTTTATGAAAGCACTAAGTTTGTGACCTTGGGGTAAGCCGTGGGCGGTGGATTTCTTACAGCATGTATGACATATCAAGGCGTTCCCTGTGCGTGATCATTTATTAACAAATATAGTAATTACATGAAGATTTGGGTAGATTTGCGTAAGATTTGGCTAAGATTTGGGTAAATCGTGCCACCCTGGATTTGATGTAGCATGATAGAGGGTCATCTGAGGAATGCATGTATGACATACCAAGGTGTTCCATGAAAAGAACAAATGTTATAAGAGATTTACCCCCCCCCCCCCCCCCCAATGTTAAGTTCATGGACACCAACGACGACAATGACGACGCCAGTAGCCTATTTCACCAACATTGCAAAGTAACCAACTTTTTTAGCAAAGACTATATAAAAGTATACTTTGAGGGAGAAATCACTTTGAGGGAGAAATCATTTATTTTTCCTAAAATGCCTTTTTTCATATAGAACAAACGACTGCATATATTTGATGATTAAAACTACATGTATGCAGAATTATTATACTGAATTTATTACATTATCACAGCCAAAATGGCTGTGATAATGTAATCAATTCAGTATATGATGGTGGGTCTAGTTTTCGGGGTATTAACAAGTTCATCAACTAGCGATTTTTATAAAACATACCATATGAGCTAACTTGTCAGTTCAGTCCAATGCTAAACATTTCTTTCAATGTTTCTTGCCTTCAAAATAAGATCAGATTGTTGTTAGATTAAAATCCGCGTTAGCGTGTTTAGCAACACAGGAGTCAGCCATCTTGAATCTTGACTTATGGTTGGTGTTTTCGGGGTATGTTCCGAAAGTGTGAATAAATCTACTAATTTGTCCCGAGTTTTCATTGGCTGTTGATGTCTAGCAGATGAGTAAGGCACAGTGAAGGAAAACTTGAAACTTTTCTATTGTTTATGATTTTAACAATATTAAAGAGCAGATTAATGGCGGACGTAGAAAATCAAGGTAGGTTCATGAATAAAATTACCTAAATGCCTAAAATGACAAAAATTACCAGTATTTAGTCCAAACACTGGATTTGGTAGCATTTTACATAACATAATGTACGTTAAGTCACGCTTATTTTAATCACCTGACGTAAAGCACATCACGGCTGCACACATGTGTATAAATTATAAAATATTTGAATACCCCGAAAACTCTGACTACCCCAAAAACTGGCGCCTCGACCATAATAAAAATTAATAATTTTATCCTAAAATTGAAAATTTCTCCCTCAAAGTATACTTTGCTAGATAAGTATACTTTGTAATGTTGATGAAATTACCGAAATTGGCTACAGGAGTATGCCATTAGCTCTTTCTGAACATCGTGCAGGCGAGCTAAAAAAAATCAACTAAAAAATAAGCGACTGAATTTCAACAACAACAACAATTTTGCAAGTCGGCTTACTTATTGCTTGGCTCCATTGTGTTGTGTGTCCAAGGGACCTCTGACCAGTTTGGGGTCCGCAAGTCTCTTGTGGATAAACTTGTCCCCCGTGTATCGCCTGACACATGCCCTGTGCAGATACAACAGCAACACAAGCTACCAAAAGTACTCGACAAAATGTAAAAGTCGCCATTTTCCACGTCAACGCCGATGATGGATGTATATAAAACGCAGACCCCCTGTTGTCGTGTGATCACTGCACAAATCTACTCGTGTACTCTTCTGGCCCCACAACAATAATCCCCCAATTTACCACAGATTATAAATTTACGATAATGCTACTACGAGAAAATGACTATCAATAACCACATATGCAATATGTGAAAAAATAAAAGAAAATGCCATTGGAGTATTAATATTAGACAATAAACTAAAGTTTACATCACATATACAAAACTTGGTGAAAAAGGACAACATAATGATTTGTGTAATCAGGAGAACATTTCAACACATACAGATAAAGTAGTTTTCCTCAGCGTATACAATTATCTAGTCATACCGGAAATGTATACATATGGTCCGTATGTACAGAAACGTGCAACAAAATTAGCAAGAAATTTGTATGCTAAATGCTACCCGAAAGGATGAAGGAATTGACAATGCATCACTACAGTAGCGGAGGAAAATATCAGATATGGTAGAAGTACATAAGATTCGAGTGGGGTAGACAAAGCAGACTCTCAGAACAATTATTCAAACTGAACTATATGACACAATTACAAGATGACACTAGCTAAAATGACTATGACACACTGACAAGAGGACATGCATTGTCCTGGGACCCATCATCTTTCTTATTTATTTCAACGACTTTCCGGACTATCTAAAACCCCTTAGACTCTTTGCCGATAACAGCATGATATACAAAGAAATCTGTAACTGTGCCGATACTATAAATTTATTAGCTGACATTGAAGCCGCAGTCAGTTGGGTGCATGAATGGTTAATGCACATCCACACTTACAAATGTAACGTACTTCACGACACTCAAAAAGAACGTATGCTAGACCCCATTCAGCTTGTGTAACAACCCAATTTCTACGTGGTAGTAATATCAATGCCATGCCCTGGCCATCTCTCAGCCAAGACATGAATCCTATACAGCATGTCTGGGATGAGCTGGGACGCAGAGTTCGGTCAAGACCAAATCCATCTGATAATGTTAGACAGCTTGAAGTAGTTCTTCATGAAGAATGGGAAGCAATGCCTCAACTTAAGCTTGTCATTCGGTCATGTGTACATCAAATGCGCAGACGTTGCCAAACAACGTGGTCACACTAAGTTCTGACTACTGTCAATTCATCATTGTGATCGATCACTGTAGGCGATCCATTTTATGCTCTGGATAATCAATATATTGACTAGGAATGTTTTCAAATTGTGTTCACTTTACTGAAGTTTTTTAAATGAAGGGTGTTGTTGTCTTTTCATTGTTTACAAAATCTCTTTAAAAACATGCATCTAATGTTTTGGTGCAGTAGTTGCAGATTATATTCAGCATTAAAAAACATTTTACATCAGGTTTTTTAAACATACTTGTTCACGAATATCGAACAATGTATATATACTGTAAATGTAAATGCTTTGATTTAACAACGGCACTGGCTCGATGACTTCGATGACATTTAAGTCCCCATTCGATAGGACTAGGCTACGTTGAAGTTGTCTTGCCCAAGGATACACCGAATTAGCCATCCGGAGCAGGTCGAGGTGAAAATCGAACCCGGGATCTCCCGATCCGCAGGTCGACGCTCTACATACTGAGCTAATCCGGCAACCTTTTATATACTGTAAAGTTTCTTTTTGGCCTTAACTATATATAGGCATCACCTTACAAAGTAACCTAAAATGGGACAAACACATACAGTCTATAACTGATAAAGCAAATCAATCCTTAGAATTCCTTCGTAGAAAGTTAATACTAAACTCTGCTAAAGCAAAGCATGCATCTAAAGCACTTGTTAGACCTAAAATAGAAAAGTCTTCATCTACATGGAACCCACGTACCAATTTTAAAATAAATTACTGATATGCTCCAAACCATAAACAGGCCATCACTAGAAATCAGACATACTCGTTCTAGAATGAGCATGCTCTGCAATATTATCCACTGCGTAGTTGCCATCCACCCACCTAGTAATATTCTTATTTCTTAAGATATAAAAACCAGACACAGTAGTACACAGACCTTTAAACACATCCAAACAGCAAAATAGTCTTACAAATACTCCTTCTACCCTCGAACTGGAACCTTTTACCGCCTTCTGTGCATGCAGCATACACAGTGCATGCACGCCTTTAAGGTCCTGGTGGCTGTATGTGTTTGTCCTCACTCCAATATTCCTGGCATGTATAAATACATATAAAAAGTGTATAGTTTTAACCCAGCACTAACGGAAAGGTACATATAAAACGAAAAAGAATATATACTGAAAGGATAAAGAAACGCAGGGTAATAATATACACAATAATTATTTAAATGCTTGGCCTAAAATTATGAAAACCGGTCAGGCGACTATCTTGGTCACTGTGCACCCAAACCGGTGCCTAAAGTTACTCAACCGTGTAATGCACCGTACCACATAGAGAAAGTGATAAAAAGCCAAAGACACGTACAGCATGATGATGATAAGTTCGTCAAAACATTTTGTCATACCACTTGATACGCTTGAGGTATACACATCGTTTTCCGCTATTTACACTGAAGTTATAGCTCTCACAATCATGGTACGTCTGACGGAAGTTCAGAGGGGTCAGGCTATTGCATTGCTAATGCAAGGTCAAACGCAACAGCAGGTTGCTATGCAGTTCGGTGTGAATGTTTTCACCATGGAACATCTTGTCCGTCGTCTGAGAGAGACCGGAAGGGTTGCCGACCGACCGAGATCGGGACGTCCGCGCGTAACGTCGCGACGTCAAGACAGGGCTCTTCGTCTCGCCCACCTACGTAATCGCCACGTTACTGCCACTGAAACCGCTATTAACACGGTAGGCAATCATAATCGCCACATTCACCCCAAAACTGTAAGAAATCAATTGCGCGAGGTTGGTCTGCGAGCACGTCGTCCCTACGTTGGTCTGCCTCTCACTAGTGCACGTCGCGCGCGTCGTATGGCTTGGTTGGCGGCACCTGCTCCAAGACGATTTCCAATGAGGCAATGGAGACAAGTCTTTTTCACAGATGAGTCCCGGTTCACTCTTTTTCGTCCGGATGGTCGACGTCGTGTATACCGACGTCGTGGGGAACGCTTCGCTGACGCGCGCGTTCTTGAGAGCGATAGGTTTGGGGGTGGCTCGGTTATGGTCTGGGGAGGGATATCTCACGGGGTAAAGTCACCGTTGATTGTGGTAGCCGGGAATTTAACCGCCGTAAGATATAGGGATGAAATCCTCCGCCCGGTTGTTGTTCCATTTGTGCAACAGCGTCAACTAATTTTCCAGCATGATAATGCCCGGCCCCATGTAACCACAGTTTGTCAAGACTTTCTCGCTGACCATAACATTAACCCACTCGACTGGCCAGCGTACAGTCCCGATTTGTTCCCAATCGAACATCTGTGGGACGAACTTGACAGGAGGATAAGGGGGTGTCGGAATACCCCTTCTAATCTCGACCAACTAAGGACTGCATTGTTGGAAGAGTGGAACAATATCCCAATAAGAAGGATACATGCACTGATGAATTCCATGCACAAGAGAATCAGGGCTGTGACAGATGCACGAGGGGGGGGGGGGGGGGGGGGGTGGGGGGGGGGGGGGGGGGGGGGGGGGGGGGGGGGGGGGGGGGGGGGGGGTGGGGCATACGCAATACTGACAAAACAGTGGATTTCACTGTGCGATATTCGGGGGTACCGTCAATTGTGATTCAATTACTAATTAATTTTCGGTCAAAACCTAATGCAATTTTGGTAATGTGTTGACTGAAGATGTTTTTTTAATACTGATATAAAATATTGTATATAACAGCAAACACATCACTTTAAATCACCTCAAATGTTTATCCTGCTTTTCTTTATCCTTTCAGTATACAATGTAAAAACAAATAAATGGAAAACAAGAACTATATAAAGAGCACTTTCTAATACCATCCAGTCACCTAGCTATAGTCGTGCTACGTCAGTTTTCGTGCCCACGTCATACTGCGCGATTGACGTGTAACGCATTATATTACATCACGTTGGACGCTGGATAAGGAACAGCAAAAGCGAATCAATGTTTCCAATTTGAGGAATGTTTTATTATACTAAATTTATGACATAATCACAGCCAAAATGGCTGTGATAATGTAATAAATTCAATATAATAATTCTGCATACTTTTAATCATCAAATATTCAGTCGTTAGTTCTGTATGAAATAATGCATTTCCGGAAAAAATAAACGATTTCTCCCTCCAAGTATACTTTGCTAGATAAGTATACTTTGCAATTTTGATGAAATCGGCTATTGGTAGAAAATAAATCCAAATTATATCTCTAAATTTTTATATTTTGTTTCACCTCTTTGATTGCGAATACTTGCCATTACTTGCGATATACTATTGTCAATAATTGTCAGTATTAGTTGTTAAATTGTGCATGATAATAAGTGAACTTGCTGGAAATTAAATTAAACTTATTATTATGGGATTGTTTGTTAGTTTTTCATTAATTTGCATTTTCCTAGTTTTTTAGGTAATTATTTTATATTTCATTTTGCGGACGAATGTGGAGTGTAGCAATACCTTTTCTAGCACCAATAAGACAATAGACGTAACACATAATTACTATCTTAGTATTTCATCATAGTATTATAATATGATATGCACACATCCGATTAATACTGAGCCTTCAACATGGCATAAATGTGTATGCCTTCTCTATGCTAATTACAGTGTTCAGTTCGAAATGGTAGATACGTGTAACTATACTAAACCTAAAACGAATACAACGTAAAGCCGTCACGGTAAAAAATAATACTCCAATGCATCGCTAATGAAAATTATTATATTTGAAAAACGATCACATAGTATAATATGATACATGGAAGCAAATGTACATCCTTAGAATGGTCAGTTAACAAACGTGTTAACAGTTGAAAGACAAAGTCAGAAGATCCATGGAAATCGCCGAGCACTATTACAAAAACTACACTATCAGAGCGATTTGATTGCACCTTTAATGTGTATCAAAGCCTAGCATTTGCAAAATAAATCTTTTCTGGCAGTCGTGATCGGCGATTATCGCTATATGTTTGGTAATATAAAACCATGACTGTGCATGTGTTATTTGTTTATCATGATGTACTGTGATAGTTTTTCTTTGATTGTGTTCATATATCTGCTTTGGGTATTTTGTTCTCTATTTCACACCAGTGGAACTCAGTGCAGTTTGGCGGCTGTAGAAATCCCCCCCCCCCCCCCCCACCCACCCCACCTGCGTTCTTCTAACGATGCTATTATTTCCCCGATCCTTGTTAATACTTGAGCAAGACTGCCATTTCGACAATTATGCACATTTTGGCTATTTCAGCTTTGTATTAATTGTGTCATCACATAGGGTAAAGCTATGTATTGGTATCGCCTCCGACAGTTAGCCACGCCCCAGACCCCCCTCGATGCGATGGTCCGTAGTGATATATTGGAGTAACCATAACAACAAAATGCATTGTGTTACTCAACGTTTAACTGTCATACGCAACCTCTAATTGAAAATAATATTATGAAAAACTACTTGCACTGCACAATATCAACAACGGATGTTCTACGTACACAAATACATCGGATTATTTTGTTGCGCGTGATTTGCCCCCATTTGCGGCACAAATCGTGCGGTCATCGCTAAATTTAGTAACAGGCTATAATTTTCGGCAGAGTTAACTCCCCTCCGAATACATTCCGAAACACGCGACGCGTTTAACACACAAACAACATCAAGTTTGACCTTCCGACAGTCTATTTTTAAACTCACCGGACACCTGTGCGAAACAAAACTCGCACGTGTGGGTCTAACTGCTGTTGTGTAGCGCCGTGGCGTAATGATTAGTGAGTCGGACTACTGATCCAAGGGTCGTGGGTTCGTGCCTGACTAGCGGCGTGCGTTGTGTCCTTAAGCAAGACACTTTATCCACACTGCTCCAGTTCACCCAGCTGTAAATGGGTACCGATAATTCGTAGTTGCTCTGTAAATACGAATTACCGGCTTCTCTCAAAAATCTCTACCTCCGTTCATTCTCCCATTCTTGGGAGACGGCATGCAAGGTCCTAGAGCCTAAATATAAGCTAAACAAAACTAACTGCTGTTTAATCCTCATTCTATCATGGATTTACAGCGGATTTTAGTGACATTCCCGAATTCGGCCTGATTGACATTTGTCTATGGTGGCCAATACACGCCAACATGAGTGTCAATTCTACGTTCAGGGAAGGGGGTCAATAAGTCAGTATTTAAAGTGGTAAATTACAGTCAGGGAACAAATTAATGACAGTATAACACATCCAGCGTATATTAATGCAAGTACTGAAAATACGACAACAAAATTATAACAAGTTTGTGCTTCCATACATTGAACATTTTTTCAGCGCTTTTCCCCAATGACGTCATTTGTACTCGATCCGGGGCCAACTATTTCATTCACAAAACAGAAGTAAACATTTCAATGTACTGACAAGGCATTTTCAAGCGCGACATCGCTTCCGTGGCGGAATTCTTGTAACTATTGCTCTTCAATCAGTTTTCAACATATCTATAACTAGAGCAGCTTGAGCTGCATCAACGGTTTGAGCCTCAAACATTGATTTCATGTGTAACTAAGCTTTAGCCCAAGGTGTAAACTATCGGTTGCAAAAAGAATTTCTGAAGTTTTAGAATGAACAGTCCAACATTATTGTGTTCGCATCATCACACCGATGTGGGGCCGGTTAGCTTAGAGGTAGAGCGATGGGCTCGGAGCGAGGGATACCGGGTTCGATCCTCAGCCAAAGTTTTAGCTAAAGGACAGAAATATCTACTACAGCAAAAAACAATTGAAATCGAATGATAAATAACGAAGCTGACGTCACATCCGTTTGCTCTATTTTGAGAAAACTTGAAAAAATACGTTCATCTTTGACATCGAATAGAGCCGTAAGTAGTCAAGACATAGCTCTGAAAATTATCATCTTTCATGCGGCTGACACTCCCCTATCACCCTGGCAAGAAAGTATGTTGCTGACAGTACTGTACAAATTGGAAAACGTTCTAAAGACCACCCGTTATCAGCCGAAATTCGGCAAAATCGTTGAAAAGTATGTACATTTTGAAAACTTCAAAGGCTTATATAGCTCTTTTATTTGAGCAGATAGCCGAAAACTGTCAGTGAGTTTGTAATAGAAAATTTTTGTCAGCTTTCCGATGCAAAAAGAATTCTTGAAATCGGTTGGAAAATAAGGAAGTTATAGGAAGTATGACGTCACTTCCGTTTTCGTGGAAAGTAGCATTAAAAGATATCTGAAAATCTCTGAGTCTCTGCTCACACTTGATCCGAATCGGTATGCAAAATTTGAAGTCGATCCGACCAGCGGTTTGGTGCACAGGTGGAAGACTCGGACCTATGACACCAAAAAAATGCCTATTAAAAAAATCCCATTACCCCACCCACTTGGTCTCGTACAGTACATAACGTTAATTCAAGGTGAGCATAAATAGCGCTATTATAGAAAGAGCCCTCTTTTTTCCGGCTCGCACAAACACAATAAACATCGATTAAATGTATGAAATATGTCTCTGGCAATCGATAAAGGTATTAGGTGTGTGAATATACTCACTTCAAATCGCTGTTTCAAGTATTTATTGAGTTATTCGCGTTTTGATTACCCCATCCAAAGCGAAAGTTGCGTGTACGAAAGAATCTCACACAGAATCGGAGGCCGTCCGGCTGGATTATCGATCATATTTGGCCGATAGCTGATCGCCAGCTCAAACTAAAGTCGTGCACTATGATCATATACAGTAGAGACTCCAACCATACAAAGTTCGTCCAATTGTGATCGTTCGCCGATCTAAAAAACACTTTTTTCTAATTTTATTGACTTTCTTTCATGATTCGCGTACTATCAGATTATATCTTCCGGAAACCCTGAAAAGGGAAAGTCCTCGCGTCTATTTTTAGGTTTAACCAATCAGAGATGTTCTTACATAGACGCTTCGGTTGTTGTATTATGGAAGATAGTGCATTGACCCAGTTCCAGATAATGAACGAAATTAAGTGTTTTTTAGATCGGCGAACGATCACAATTGGACGAACTTTGTATGGTTGGAGTCTCTAATGTATATGATCATGGTGCACGACTTTAGTTTGAGCTGGCGATCAGCTATCGGCCAAATATGACCGATAATCCAGCCGGACGGCCTCCGATTCTGTGTGAGATTCTTTCGTACACGCAACTTTCGCTTTGGATGGGTAATCAAAACGCGAATAACTCAATAAATACTTGAAACAGCGATTTGAAGTGAGTATATTCACACACCTAATACCTTTATCGATTGCCAGAGACATATTTCATACATTTAATCGATGTTTATTGTGTTTGTGCGAGCCGGAAAAAAGAGGGCTCTTTCCATAATAGCGCTATTTATGCTCACCTTGAATTAACGTTATGTACTGTACGAGACCAAGTGGGTGGGGTAATGGGATTTTTTTTAATAGGCATTTTTTTGGTGTCATAGGTCCGAGTCTTCCACCTGTGGTTTGGTGTAGATGGAGGGAGCCCGTAAGTCAGCGGATGATTATTTTTCGATAGTTATCGCCCTTACATTGCAGTTTAGGCCATTTGTAAATACACCTAATAAAACGGAAATTAAATATGTGCAATATTCCGCCAGTGAAGTTTTGTTTCGTTTGTTTTTCACCATAGGCGGGACACAAAGCGGGAAAGTTTTAGCTAAAGGACTGAAATATCGACCGCAGCAAGAAATTTTGAAATCTATTGATAAATAACGAAGCTGACGTCAAACATCCGTTTGCTCTATTTTGAAAACTTGAAAAAAAGACGTTCATCTTTGACATCCAATAGAACCGGAAGTAATCAAGATAGAGCTCTGAAAATTATCATCTTTTATGCGCCTGACACTCCCCTATCACACTGGCAAGAAATTATGTTGCTGACATTACTGTACAAATTGGAAAACGTTTGTAAAGACCACCCGTTATCAGCCGAAATTCGGCAAAAATTCGGCAAAATCGTTGAAAAGTATGTACATTTTTCAACTTCAAATGCCTATAGCTATATCGGCTATCTGCTCAAATAAAAGAGCTATATGCATTTGAAGTTGAAAAATGTACATACTTTTCAACGATTTTGCCGAATTTCGGCTGATAACGGGTGGTCTTTACAAACGTTTTCCAATTTGTACTGTACTGTCAGCAACATAATTTCTTGCCAGGGTGATAGGGGAGTGTCAGCCGCATGAAAGATGATAATTTTCAGAGCTATATCTTGACTACTTACGGCTCTATGCGATGTCAAAGATGAACGTATTTTTTCAAGTTTTCAAAATAGAGCAAACGGATGTGACGTCAGCTTCGTTATTTATCATTCGATTTCAATTGTTTTTGCTGTAGTCGATATTTCAGTCCTTTAGCTAAAACTTTGGCTGAGGATCGAACCCGGTATCCCTCGCTCCGAGTCCATCGCTCTACCTCTAGGCTAACCGGCCCCACATCGGTGTGATGATGCGAACACAATAATGTTGGACTTTTCATTCTAAAACTTCAGAAATTCTTTTTGCAACCGATAGTTTACACCTTGGGCTAAAGCTTAGTTACACATGAAATCAATGTTTGAGGCTCAAACCGTTGATGCAGCTCAAGCTGCTCTAGTTATACTTAAATTGATGATGTCTTGTATATGTGTTACCGTATCTTTCTGATATTGCTATGCATAGTCTGTAATGTTGTTGAATTTTTGGTACATACTGTAGCAGTGCATACTGTAGTTGTTCCATATCAATAGTTTACCCCTTAACCATTAAAACGCTCAAAAAGAAAATTTCCGTCTGCTCATTTTGTATATTTTAATGTCTTTAAAAACCTGTTTTGTCAGCGCAGTAGAATCGTCTCAGTATGTTTTTGAGGAAAAAATATAAAAATATTTAAAACAGCAGACGACAATTGTCGTTTCCAGCGCTTTAAAGGTACATGCCCACTCAGTAAGCCCAAAATGTCATTTATAGGAATTAAATAAGTGTATAACTGTGTCACTATTCCACCAGTTCTAAACGTTACAAGTACCCGCTATACAGATATGATAATTTAGTAATATTTATTTTACTGATAGTGACGCGCGGTGGTATCAGGCTATTTTCATATGTAAATGAGGCATGATATATTTTAATTATTTATACTAAAGACATTCGTCACCTGAAAAAATAATATTTTCGACAGATTTTAAAGTATGATCATTGCACATCATAAAATAAATACAGATATTAAATAGTAATGTCCGTTAACATTTTAAGCAAACACGGTTGTCGCCCCTGATATCAGTGTGTAAATTTACGTCTGATATAAAATGTATAATAATGCCAATCAGTACGTGGGATAATGGCGCATGAATGTTTATTTTGCCAGGAAATGTCTCAGATGATGTCTCTGATGTAAGGAACATGTTGTACCTACTGAGTGGACATGTACCTTTAAGTGTTAATGAAACTGCAACACCAACACTCAATCAATCAATCAATCAATCTAGTTTAATATTTGAGTACCCTATGTTCAGTACTTTCAGTACTTTGATTTTAACATTTAGTTTCGCTCAAGCAGCCATTGCGAGGAGGCGACTATGTCATGAACTGTGACAATACAGCTCAGCCAGCTACACAAATGAACAGGTGCAATAAAACCGTATTTGCCATGTATACATTTAATTTTCTGGTAGTCGTGTTTCGCGATTATCATGTCTTATAATTTTAAAGTTGCCATTGCCATTATCTACCAGTTTACAAAACATATTTTTAAATTTATTTGTTCTGTTTATATACTTCCCCTTTAAACGAAGCTGTGACATCCAACACTTGTGGTTTTTCGTTTGATCTAGGAAGATTTAGAGGTAATTAACACCTCATGTCAGAGTCTGCCGGCAAGTGAATATGCGGATGATTCAGTATTATAATTTCCTTCATAAAGCGATACATATGAAGTAGAACAATAAATTCCACGCTTTAACTAGAGAAATTGGCCTTATGGATTTTGCGACATCCTCATTAAAAATAAAATGATATTCGCGGCTCAAAGTCTGCGTTTTAGATTGTGCGACACAGGCGATTATCCGATTTCTGTATGCGTCCATGGACACTGATCAACTATTTAATAAACAACACACTGAAACATAAATATCTGTAGTGTCAGTTAATAAATGTACGTATAATCCATGTCGTTTGTTTGTATTTTCATATATACTCCGTACGGCGTACGTACGAAACTTTAGATGAAAAAAAAAATATAATCTATTTAAAAACATTTGTTTGTAGATATTATACCGGAAATCGTTGTGATCCGGTATTCGGCTTGGTTATGATTACACTAACATGCCATGTCTCTATATCATGCTTAGCTTCTATTTTTCATTATCTGACTTATCATTTATTATTTACTTTGCTATAGATCGTAGTAAAGCCATAGTGCTATTCTGGAAGTCGGACTTCGTCCATTTTGCGCACCTGCAGGCGATAATTATCTCCCCTGTCGAGGAGCGCATGGGGAAATCTGACCCGTTTCTTATATAATTAAATCATTTTTGAACGCTTCAAACAACTAAATTACAATAGCTAAATCGAATTTAAATGGAGATTTATAATGTTAAATGGTGATTAGAAAATATTCTTATCACCATTTAGTATTTTCGTAGTTCTAAATGTGAAATATTCTGGCCTAAAAATGATGTATTTTAGAGCAAAATGTATTGACTTACCCCCAAACATATCGGGTCGCGTTACTAGTGATACGTCACGCCGACTTCCAGAATGTATAGGTTATGATCTAAAATTAATATAGACCAATATCTATAATCTAGAACTTTACGTGTTCTTAAGTCTATGTGCAAATTGACATTAAGTGTAAGTTGATGGACTCCGCCCACCGGTGCCTCTTTGAGGGAAAGACTTGGTGAGCATCAGCCAGTCTACTGTCTGTTCCATGTTTTGCTGCCGACAAATGTTTAGCTATTAAACACACTAAATCTCATAAATATCTAAAGGTACTGTCATTTCGGCTAATTCTGCGCTTCGGCTAATGCGCAATTCACGTCAAATTTAGCCATGCATACGTCATAATAAACTATGTGGATTTTGGAATAAACAAGCTGATTAATTGCTACACTGTGGCCCAAATTTATCACATTCCGTTAGTTTGGTAAAATCTTATTCCGAATATAGTCAAAATGTGTAAAAATACTCAGACCCTACTGATGGAATAGATGTCTTATTTACTAAATTAACTGTTAAACGAAGAAACTAACCTACCATGATGTCACTGGATAGTTCTGCTTCAAGTTTAATATGAATTTTGCTATGCTAATCCAGTATGCTGCTCGCCATTTTGTTTACACTACCAGATGTGCAGCATTAGCCGAAACAAATGTGACGTTGCAAACACGCATGTGATGTCATACATCACACAATTTACGTCACTTACTGACATCAGAACATTATGACATTTTACTTGCACAAACGTCTTTGAACTGTGTTGAATACATGTATTCAGGAAAGTTTGACTCAATATGGAGATGGTAATGCCATATACCTGGACGATACCTGGACGATGATTTTTGGGTTCAATAGGAAGGAGACTTAACTCCTTTTTAAACCCGACTTCTGCTGACCTCTTCTGGTACTGACTTTTATTCTCATGTGTGTTTTGAAATAAACTTCTTTGTTTGGTATATATTTGGTAAGTATAGTCAATATGGTTGTCATTTGGGTAATGACAACAAAAGGTAAAGTCCTAATAATAATATGTAATGTCTCCTCGCCAGTGGTTATCTAATCGTGACTTGAATTCATTCACTGTTTTAGCTTCTATAACTGTATTTGGTAATAGGTTCCATTCATTGATCACCCTTTTAGAGAATGTTCGCTGACCAAATGAGGTTAAACATCTTGGCTTGACTATCTTTAGAGTATGTCCGCGAGTTACCGAACTTGAAAATGTGAAAAATTTCTCTGCCGGAACATCTTCAAAGCCTTTCACTATCTTGTATGTCTGTATCATATCGCCCCTTCTTTTCTTCTGTGTGCTAGCGATGGCAGTTTCAAGTATTTCAGCCTTTCAAAGTAACTCAAATGTTTTGATATTTGGAACTAATTTTGTGGCTCGTCTCTGAACATTTTCAACACTGTCAATATCTTTACGTAGGTAGGGGTGCCAAATAGCATTTCCGTATTCCATGTGAGGTCGTACGAGTGCTGTAAAATAGTCTGATAAATGACTTCGCATCAATGAAATCAAATGATCTTTTTATTAATGATAACACACTATTGGCTTTGTTAATCTTGGAGGATATATGTTTACTAAATTTCAAATCCTGTTGGAAAATAATTCCTAAGTCCGATTCTTCGGTAACTGTTATCAATGCAGCGGAATTCATAGAATACTGATGGCCTGGATTGTCCCATCCGTAATGTAGAGTCTTGCACTTGGCTACATTAAATTTTAAGTTCCATGTGTCTGACCAGTCCTGGAGAGCATTCAAATCTTCTTGCAGAGTGGCATTTTTTGTTGCAGGAGAATATAACTTAGTGTCATCAGCAAAAATTATCACTAAACTTTGCACACAGTCAGGGATATCATTCACAAATATAATGAATAATACAGGTCCTAGTACACTTCCCTGTGGAACTCCGCTGACAACATCTTTCCATGTAGAGTGCTCACCGTTGATTGCTACTTGCTGTCTTCTAGATGTGAGAAAGTCTGATATCCAGTCATGTATCTTTCCTTTTATACCATATGCTGATAGTTTCTGCAATAATCGTGGATGTGAAACTTTATCAAAAGCCTTTGCAAGATCTAAATATATAGTGTCCCAGCTATCATTGTTCTCCATATAGTTTGACCAATTTTCCATAACCTCCAACAACTGAAGAACACACGATCTGCCTGAACGAAATCCAAATTGTATGTCTGATAGTAATTTATTGACATTAAGATGGTTAATAATAAACTTTCATACAATTTTTGTTTTTCAAGTAGTTTACACACAATTGATGTCAAACTAACAGGGCGGTAGTTTCCAGCATCTGATTTTGACCCTCTTTCCAAGGATTTCTTGAATAATAATGTTAGTGGTACTGTTAATGTCTGCGACATAGATTTTAATAATAACGGATGAACATTATCCGGACCCGTTGATTTGCTAGCGTCTAGTTCATGTAACAGCTTCTGAACAACTGATTCACAAATGTCAATATGCTCCAAAGGAGTCACAAATTGTCTTTCATCAAATGTAGGTAAGGCGTTCCCATCATCCTGTGTGAATACACTTGAGAAGAATTCGTTTAGAACCCCTGCCTTTTCCTTGTCCGTCATAGTTAGCGTATCATCATCCTTTTTCAGATTCACAACGCCTGATCTTGATTTTGTCTTTTTCTTGACATATCTCCAGAATTGTTTGGGTTCCTTTTTAGCTTTTGAGGCAATAAGTTTCTCGAAATTACGCTTTGTAGATTTAATTGTATCGTTAGACTTGTTGCGAATTAACTTGTATTTCTGGAAATCACACTCCCTCTTTGTGGCTAAATATTTAGACCAAGCATGCCTTTTCTCTTTAATTGCCAGTAGGGCATCTCCATTCATCCATAATGGTTTGGGTTTGTGTCCAGGTTTGTGTTGACATGTCGGTACATATTTATTTACACAGTCTTCATAATGTTCTTTGAAACGTTCCATATTTCCTGAGTACAACAGCCCTCAAACTTATTCACCCAATCGATACTTTCCCATTCCTCTGTAAAGCCTGTGATTGTGATTGTCTGTATAAGAACATAAGTAGTCAAATGATATAACAGCATGATCACTCACTCCTAACGATGGTAGGATGTTAATATTGTCAATATCGTTCTCGTCTTTGGATATAATTAGATCCAGTAAACTACTCAGTTGTCCTTCGCGATATCTGGTATTTTATTTTCTCTCACATGTTGAAAGAGGTAATTGTCTCTTAAACACTCAATAAATTTGTGTTCATAATGGTTTTCAGTATGACTAGTGGTATATGTAGACAGTCTATATCTTTCATATTAAAGTCCCCAGTAATCAATACACTATCACTCAATTCTGCTGCTTCTAGCAATAGTTTGTTTATTGTGTCACAATTATCATGACTAGAATGGGCTTCTGTATATTACACCTATAATAATATTCTTATTATCAACTAGCCAATTACACCATGATGCGTCTGTATACAATGAATTTAAATAATCATTTGGTGAAATATTCAAATCAGAGTTTGTATATAATAATTACGCCACGTCCATCATCAGAACTTGGAAAAGCTGTGTATCCCTCTATTTGAAATATAACAGAAGTGCACGATTCACCATCATCATACTTGGGCAGTACTTCAGTGACAAATATTAAATGTGGTTTATCGTGTGATATTTGTATGCGCAACTCGTCAATTTTATTCCGTAGCTGATCTGCATTTGTGTTATAAAACACTTAATCTTCTTGTAAACAACTTCTGTTGTACCTATATCTTTGTTAACTCTGCTGTCCTCTGTGGTACTTTCATTGTTTTCATTTGGCTCAATGTCACCAACAGAAAAAAAGTATCATCATTGTAACCGATATTATCATCATGTTCAACTGAATGTTTATTTTCAACTAATGAGTCCGTCTGACTCGTACCAACACTGTCGCTCAAAGTTACTGTGGAATGTGTTGCTGCGGAATGTGTTTGAGACTCAATTTCCTGACTAGATTTGCATAAAATGTTCAATTTACGATTTACAATATATGCATGACTAGAACAAATGTTAACACTAGAATCAAAAATAGCACTTGTTTCATGACTAGAACAGTCTTTAACTATAACATTGTGCACTCAACTAACAGCTCGAACAGGGGTAACAATGTCCTGAGACAAACTAGTATTATGTACAATATTCACACCCTCTGATGCTACTTCATTACTGTCTGGTGCCCGGAAAAGGCGCGCCAGCAGTGCTAGGTCCCCTCATTGCCGGGAGTCTTGGAACGATGCGTCCTCTGAATATGACTAGATTTGGATTGTTCTCGTCTTTCTTGCGTTTTTCAAGCTCGTTTCCCAATTCACGGTTATTATCCCGTTCTTCCTTGGTGAGATCCGGAGTGATAAACAAGTTACTCCACTTGCTCAAGTACTCGTTGTTGCCATCCTTTCTTCTCAAAACTTTTGTCCCACCGAGCACATTGTGTTTGTCGGTCACAGATTCCATCACCACTTTTATTAACCGATTCTTTTCAGAGGGGCGGCCTAATCGGAGGAATGTTTCACTCCAACATCTCTGCAGCCAATTGTCTCAAATATATTCTTCAAATTCTCAGCATCTGCTTCTTTTTTGTCTCCATCTTTGGGCTCTGGGACATTATGAACAATAATGTTACACTTTCTCTCCTCGCGTTCTCGAAATGATTCCAAAGCACGGTCAACTTGAGCAGCAATTTTCTCATCCATGCTCGACTCGAGAGACGTAATTTTCTGCTTGAATTGCTCTATTTCAGTCTTTTGATACGGATAATAGACCCATTTCATTCAGTTTTGGAAGAAGTCGTGTGCAACCATCACAGTTAAATGGCAAATTGGGCGTGGGTTCCTGTCTTAGCATGTCATATAGGCCTGCTGAAATGTTACTGCAATCTAAACAGAACCAATATTTGCACATGTTACAGTTCATAGATTTGTGGGATTTCTTGAATGCAATGTCGCATTGGGCACAGTTTTTTGTTGTTACAGGTTTTGCTGGTGTAGAACACGAGTCTGATCTTCCTTGTGTTTTTGCAGCCATTATGGCAAAATATGATAAGTCTTTATTTAACACATATATCAAACAAAGAAGTATAGTATTTTTTTATATATAGGACCGCAGATTAAACAGATTTAAAGATTTTTCCCCTCATGTCTTATTTTTGCAGCCATCTTGAACCGGAACCGGAAGACTCCTAAATTTGTTTGGAAAGCCTTAGGTGCGCAGAATTAGCCGACACCATTGTAAGTACTTTTTCATCAATAACAAAAAATATACCCTCCCCAAATTGTTTTAGTTGATAAAATTCCATCAAATATTGATTTTATTGCGAAAAAGATTAACATGGGGCAAAAAAAAGGAGGTAAAAGGACAAGGAGGGTCGAAAAACAAAAACATTTGGAAAGTGACTCCGAAACCTGGCTAGATAGTTAAGAAATGATGTAACTAAGAAAACAAAGATTAGATTTTGAAAATCGGTCAACTGACAATTCAAAAATTATTTTAAAAAATATATATTTTTAGCACCTATGTTAAATTCCCATAGGATTTTTTTTTTCGCAATAAAATCAATATTTAAATTATTTTTTTGGGTGGGGGGTGACTTTTTCATTATTGATGAAAAACTACTTTTTCGACTACTACAGTAGTTACGGGAAGTAACTGCAGCATACTCCTGTATCATCTGTACCCAGAGGTGCTCGCCATTGGTTTCCCCTGCAGAGTAGCGAATCAGATTTGATTTGCACTTTAGCTGTTTATTGTGACATATTTTCCGAATTTTTCAATTGAAAGTAATGTCATTATTGTAAACGTAAAACAAACTTGCAATTCTGAAATAAATTTTATCATTGTAGTAGGACTAGAAAATTAAATA